>LPNX010044182.1:0-71342 GCA_001517045.1 Pseudotsuga menziesii
GGTCAAATTATGCAGCCTAGCACTGAGGCACCTGGTCAGTTACTAGGACATCACTATAAGTCTTAGACCAGGTCTGGGAATTTGAGGCACTCCTACCCTCGATCTGTGGATTTTGTGACCTTCTCCAAGGATTAGCTACCCTTGGTTAAGACACCTAGTACCCGATCTTGGTGGCACAAGGAGTGTGAGATAAAAGCATTAGTAATTCTCTCTATTTATGATAATGTACTTTGAGTGGGTATGAAAGACCCCTATGACCACTTGTTTTGACCATAGGGCACTTGAAGAAGCCTAAAGGTAAAAGTAAAAAATACATAAGGAACCTTGGACCACTAAGGAGTCAAAGTGAAAATCCAAAAAGACCTTTAGTACCACTAAAGGTAAAAGTCAAAAGGTAAAATAATAAAATCAGATTATTTTATTCTTTTGAGTTTTGCTCCACTTCTAGATGACTAAAAGGCTATAAAAAAAGATCAACTCAAATTCATTTCTACACACACTTGAACTTCAACGTTGAGCTACTCCTTAGAGTTTTTCGCTGGTTTTTGAAGGGTAAGTAGTTTTTTGTCTTGGTTATGCCCTCACATGGAGGCTTTGTTTAGCTAGGGAATCATCATCAGTCTTCATCAAACCACAACAGCAGCTAGGGCATCATCCCTTTCCCTTCACAGTGTACAGCAACAGGAAGGTCTTCATCTCGGGCAACCCTACAGTATCACGAGCAACCTTCCTTAAGTCTTGGGAAACCTTCTATCCTCACGGGTAGTCTCCTCCAGGCTCGGGTTGGCTGCATAAAGGTTCTGGGTGGCTCTCTTCTCCATGGGCTATTGTCCTCTCAACCTCAGGAAGCAGACTGAATTCACAACTGAGATTCGGGAATCTTGTGTTTGTATCCGGATAGCCTGTGTTTGTATCCAGACAGCCTGCCCTACTTCATGGGCAGGAAGATCTCCTCCACGGGCAGCAGAATAGGCTGATGGGAATCCTGCTATCATTCTCGGGCTGACTGTCACTAACTTCGGGTAGCCTGTCAGCAACCTCGAGTAGCCTGGGCATATCTTGGGCAGCATAATAGAGATTTCGGGCAGGTAGATAAGGCATTTAGGCAGTGTACGGAATTCTGGGTAGCAACAAAACAGTTTCAAGTAGCCCTCTGTTGACTTCGGGCAGCCGGAAGAAATCTGGGCATAAAGCCCCAATTTAGTATTTCTTGTTAAATTCTCTTTGGGTTTCAATATTAGCTTCATTTACCAATGTCAATTTCACTTTGACGTAAATGTCATATACATTGCATAGAAAAGTGATAATAGAAAGACTTGAGGTCTACATAAAGTTGGACTTTTTCTTTCAATATAAAAATTTTCATGATATGAAATGTGTCTCACATTAAAGTGATTTGCATGAATTGAACACAATAATGACCTCAATTTTCTAGTGGAGGCTAAGATCAAACATAATGTTTGATTTTATTATTTATCCTTTTGTCAAGATTCAGGTCCCCACATGTTCGTTGGACCATTAAGGGACGAGATAACAAGTGGAGTCCCCACTTGCCCTAAATCTAGTCAATGCAGTTGTGTTTCACTGACACCTTCATGTTGTGACTTGTGAGTCTACATGTTCTGTTGTTGATGATGTGATTCATGTTATTTGACTAATGTTGTTGTTCTTTTATTTTGACAATATTCTATAAATCAGTGAAAGATTCGCTAGTTTTTACAATTTTTTATAATGAAGTTAAATATTCGCAAAGTTTTTACAACATTATATAATAAAATGAAAGATTCGCCAAGATTTTACAACATTATATAATAAAATGAAAGATTCGCCAAAATTTTACAACATTATATAATAAAATGAAAGATTCGCCAAATTTTTTATATATACATATTATATTATTGATAAAATCGCCTTCAAATTTTCCTTTATATTGGAGAGATTCGCCCAATTTTTATACATATAAATCTAGGGGGGGTTCTTAAAATCATCCCTGTTGATTAGGTCCTGATTCTAATAATGTTGCTGAATATAGGGATTTAATTGAGCTTCTATGGGATGCTTTGTCACATGGTATCACCCAGCTCGAAGTCTGTCTTGACTCTCAACTAGTGGTTTCCCAGCTCAATCAAGCTTATCAGGTGCGAAACCCTATTATATTACGTCAGTTGATGCAAATTAGGTTATTGGAAATAATTTTTGAAGTTATTATATTCAATCACATTACAAGAAATAAGAATTCATTGACTGATGCATATGTTAATTACATTTTAAATTGGCATCTAACACATATGTCATAAAAATATACAGCATGCACATAAAAAACACTTGTAAATAAACCGACAACAATATATATGTGTGTGTGTGTGTGTGTGTGTGTGTGTGTGTGTGTGTGTGTCTGTGTGTAAGTATATTTCCATAGATAGGTTGAGTCTAATCCTCAGATCCAGTCATAACTATATAATATACAAAAATATACAAAATGTGGATCGTAGTCCATCAAAATGCCCTAGATCTAAGTAGGACCACCTTCGTCACTTGGACCACCTTGGTCCCCATGGTATCTCTATACTCTGGCTTCCTCATCCTCTTCGGCTTCGGCAACCTCTGTAGCATCTATGTATACAAGAACTGCTCTGGCCACTCGTCTCAAAAGGCATAACCAGATAGGTGGAACTCCAACCATAAACTCCTGCATGATGGCCGGGATATGCTCTATCCACAAAGTGGGAACTCTTTGGGTAATCCTAGCCAACTTCCCCTCTAGAACCATAATAATCCCTGAGTCTTCACCTATGATAGGACAAACCAACATACGTGGATGCCCCTCAGGGCAGACCGGTCCAATATCTGCATTTTGACATGTTTATAGGATTAAGACTTGTACACATATGTATATATCTATCATTTTAAAATTCATAAAAAAATTTAAAAGCGTTAAAAATTAAAAAAAAAGTTACCTAGCTCTCCCCATGCTCCTCCTAGAGGGAGGACAAGGTCTGGATCACCTCAAAAATCCATGCCGGCATACGGAAACTGGTCTAGTGCCGGTAGCTGCCGCTCCCACCAGATATAGAAGTCACCATCATACACACTCTGCATGGTGTCTCCTCCTCCTTGACGGAGGAATATGTCTCCCCATCTGCTCAGCGTTGGCTAGCATGGAGATCGGACTAGTAGGGGTATGGCGGGGCTCAACCCCTGTACTCTCTCTCAAAGAAGGCAACCAATATGCTAGAATACCCAAAGTTATTTTTCCTTCCTCTCTTGCAATCAGAGAGTTGTCTTTTCATAATGGGGCCAACTCCTGAACACCAATCATACAGGCTACCATGCATGCAATCAACCACCAACCTCATTTGGTTCCATGTAGCTAAATGTAATGAAGAGAATCCTGCAATCTTCACGATGGTGCTCGTCAGTACCTGTAGTGTGAAATCATGGATATGTGCAATAGGGACATAGCTCCCTCTCTTTTGGGTACCTGCTACACAAAACACATCAATGTAGTTCTAGACACTTAAAGGATCACCACCCCTGTTGCTGCCCTCTAAGTTGACTAGTGCTCCTTGTCATGGCAGGCTGGTAATAAAATATATGTCCTCGGAAGTAATTTCCAAAGTCTCACCCTGTAGGTCAAACATCCCTAAATCATGATCCCAGTAGTTTATCATGAACTCCAATAGACGGACATTGGCTCGCATGCATGATGTGCAAAAGAAATTTCATAACCCACTCGTTCGTAAAGAATGTACGGTGGGTTCACTTTGGAGCGCTTTTTGGTCCATATTTTCATGTTCTTGTTCCCTCCATTCCAACACCATCTTCACACCTAGAAAAACAAGTATTATGATTCATCAATTTCACATAAAATTTCAAATTTTTTTCCTTAAAATTAGCTTTTATCCTTCACGCAGTACATGTGACTATCTAGTTAGACATGTCGCGTACTGTCAGTGACTGTCTCTAAAGGCAACCCACATACAAAACACGTGTACGCAAGTGTTTACACTATGAATTTGCATAGGAACTGTGACATACTTTAGGATGTTTTACCAATGAAATTGGGACTCAAAATTACAAATTGCTAGGATCAAATTAAAGAGCTCGGGGTGTAGGCTTACCTGCAACTTGTGGAATTTGATTTTGTCCACTAGATTGTCCACACCGATCGAATGAAGGTAGAGGTAAAAACTTGCTTCTTATGGCTAAAATTCAAAATGGTTAGTTTTGTTTTGATTTTGAACTATTTATAGAAATTTTATTTCTCAAAGTGTGTTTTTTCCTATAGTTTGAAATCTATTCAACTAATACCATATCTATTTTTTCCTTGTCATAGTATTTTCATCATTATAAAGTGTTTTCTGCTCCCATAGGGTGGTTTTAACAATTCCAATGCATTTTTTCCATCTATACTTAATCCACATTAACCTTAGCAATCAACATTTTTCCACGGACTATGGTATTTTAAACCATTAGTTCCCTGTTTTTACCATTGTTCTTCCATGTATAGGACCCATTTTCTCATGAGTATCCTTCTTTAAAACCTATGTTGTCTTTTGATACTCATGCCGCAGTCGTTTCAGGTACAAGGGTATCCTTTTAGCTATTTTTCACGCCAAATAGAGCTTCTTTTTTAATCTCTTTTTACAAGCTATCCCTTTATAGGACTCCCCGCCCTTATGGAGTTTCTTTAGGCCTAGGTCTGACTCCTTCAAAATAGACTTGACTGCCGAGTTAAATTGTCCATTCAAGCTCGTTAAGAATATGTGAATGGCCATCCGCATTGGTGGTAGGTTATCTCTTTCTCGGACCATGCGGAATAATATGAGAAAGGATCTCTCTCTTTTCTATTTGAATTGAGAAGAGTATTCTCAGGCATAGGTTTATCACTTTTTTGGACCTGAGGGACTAAATTTACGATAAAGTAACTCCCGGTATGAGCTTAGTTTTCTATTTTTCGTGTTCTGGACCTAAACATGAAAAAGATTACGAGTGTACTTTGTGTCTTTGTCATGCCCATTAAACACTTAAGAACAAAGCAATGAGTCTATTCTTGTAAGCCCCATTTCTCGTAATCAAATGGATCTTTCTGAGTGATCTTGCTTTCCTTCACACTCGTAAAACTCAAGCTATTCATGATGTTCAGGAAGGAGCATTGAGTAGGTGGTAATTTAACCTTTTTCAGGCCTCCCTAACTAAGTACGAAAAAGGTTCACCTTTTCTTCTACGAAAGTTAAGAGAGTTCTTATGTGGTCTGTTTTATACTTTTTCGGCCTCAGGAGACTAAATTGGACAAGAAAGGACCCCCCTGGAGTCTTCTTTGGAGTTTTCAGACTCTCTAAATGTGAAAAAACCAACTGAGCATTTACTAGTTCGGGCTTATTAAATCCATGAATGAGTGACACTATGAAGCATTATTTTCCCTTCTCTTCAAGCTTGTTAAAAAATGAAGAGGGATCCGAGTTGACTTTCCTAAAATCGTTAAAATTTAACAAGGAAGGTAAGGAATAAGTTTTCTCTTATTTTCAGTAGTGGCAGCATGTCATCCCTGAACATAGCACTCTCTGTTTTTTCCGATACCCATGTCTCAATGTTCACTTTCAATTCAGCTATTACTTCAAGTTTACTACTCCTCCTCTTGTCCATTATACCTGGGGATTCTGATCATATCTCCTACATCATAGATAAGTCTAGTTGTTCTATCTATAAGTTAAAATCTGCCTTGGGTCATCTCTGTGTTGTGCTCATTGTTCAAGGACTCAACCCAATGTTTGATCTTTATCCTGATCCCATCATTGTTATATCTGTTATCTATTGTGTCTCCCTTCTTTTTCCTAGTTCCTAGTCACTCTTGTGTTTCGTTGGAGGATCTATTGCCTTCCTTATCACAACATGGTTCCGTTTTAGTACTTCCTGATGATGAAGACTTAGATTTTTGATGATCGTACCTGAGGATTCACTTCTATCATTGGTGAATTCCTTTGATTTAGTTGTTGATTATCACCTATTGATTGACAAACTGTTGAATCCTTTCCATGTTCGACTTCAGCTTACATTTATTCACATGGCTTGGATTGTACAGGTTCTTTGGGATTCTTTATGAAGACCTTAGTTCCTCACCTGTGGACTAAGTTGCGCAAGATTATGTTCCATTTATGTACATAACTTCTAGATCTTTGAAGACTCATCATTATTGTATATTATGGCTTCGATCCATTTTTGTAATATACGTGGTTTTGTACCCGTATCATATGATGTACTCAAATATTGTAAAGGAGCTAACGTTCTAGTATATTGAACATAGCATCCTCAGATATGACTTTGTAGATGACATTATTATGTATTTGTTTTAGGTACTACCTCTGCTCCATTGGATTTCTGAGTTCTCCAAATATAAAGATTATAATGTATTTCGGCCATCGCTTCCCTCTGACCTCATACATTAGGGGGCATTTTTTATCCACCCAAATGGCACTTCTCCATCCGAGTGCTGACATTTCCTATGTTGGCACACAAAAGGTCATTTATGGATTGAAGGTTTCCTAAAACACTATAGATGGGAATGTTATGAAATACATTGATTATCCATCCAGCTTGCCATTTTTACCTTTGAATATATCAAATGTTGTACGTGCCTTTGCCTATATGCAACCCGCATACATACGCAACTTTTCCTACAGCATGTCACATGCTGTACGAGAGTATTTGTAATTGTAACCCGCGTATACACCGGTACGTGGGATTCCCTTAGATAAACTCGCGTATCATACGTGGGTTTTCCAGTATCAATACCCATGTATGCTTTCCTTTGACACTAAAAATAATAAATCGCAATAATTTGAGATTTGTTAAGCCCTTAACTATAACCATCTTAACTGTCTCAACCTCCTTAACCCTCGAAAATGCCTTATTTCACTAAGTATAAATAAAGGCCTTGGGGAGGGTATTAATAAATCATACTTAGAGAGAAAAGTTATGCTTCTGGTGTCTATTTAGAAGTCTTTGGAGCAGCGTAAATCAAAATCCTTTGGTTGTAGAGGAGTCCTTGTCTCAGGCATTGGGTTGTGATCTTAACTCATTCACTATTGTTAATAAAGAGAATCCTTCTTCCAAATGTGTTTGAATGTCTTTCATGTATCATGGTTTGATGAATATTTATGATTAAGCACTATATATATTGTTTATCTAACCTACCCTATATACATGTATAAGCTTGCACTTGGAGAATTTACTCTTTACAGGTGAAGGAGAAACATCCCTCAAAGCTTTGGAGGAGAAGCATAGTGGAAGAGGACAAGTCTAGGATCAACTGTCGTGAATCGGGTGAGTCTATATTATCTTCTTATTTATTTTCTGTACTCTAAAGTTGATTGCCTGCAAGTTTTAAAAGTATGTTGGTAACCCCATACCTTTAGTTATAAGGTGTTTATTCCTGTACAACAGAACTGGCGACTCTGCTGGGGAGCCCAGACTGCTGTAGGTTATTTTTGTCACCCTTGACCAGTCTTTGCCTTGAGTTTGTGTGTGGTATTTTATCTTCGTTCATGCTTACCATAGTGTTTGAATGAATTGTGGATTTTCCTTCTTTTTGAGAAAACATTTGTAACTGTACATGGGTTTCTCTCATACACAGTCGCGTATAGAGGCCTGCATATGCGGGTTGCTCTCTGGACAGTCACGTACAATACACGAGTTGCCCTTATACACAATTGCGTACAATCCTGGAAATACGGATTTTTTAGCTAGGGTTTGCCTGTCCCTATCCTTTTGTGATTCCTGTTTGTTAGTTGGCCCTCTTTATGAACATTGTGAAGTCAGTTTGAAGACCTTGGTGGCCACACTTTGTGCTTTCTTGTAAAGCCCTTGGGTTTCTTTTGTTTGGATTGTCTTCTGTTTGCATTTTGAAGTAGGTTGGCATGTTTGGTTTATAGGTTGAAGTGTTTTTTCCTGAATCGGTGATTAGGGTTTTGGGAAATGTTTTTCCAGTCTATATTTTGATGGTGGTTGGTTTGTCACTTACCTTTGTGAGTTTGCAGTGATTTCTTGTCATTGTACCCACCCAAGCTAGGGTTCCCGGTCTTCCCTTATTGGTTGAATCTTGGTTTTATTGACCTGTTTACTTCAGTCTGCTTATTTTATACAGTTGATTTGATCCAAGTATACTCAAGTTTTAGTTAATTTTAGGTGCATAGTGGTGTTTGAGCATTTTAAAAAGTGAAAAGAAAAACATTTTCAAGATTTTGCATTTGCTTTTTTGCATAAGTAGTTTTCATTTCAATTTTAAAATATAATCTCAAAACCTACAAAAACATAGTCTTAGTTTCTCTTTATCATTTGCATTTGTTCATCAATCTATATTTACAAAAAGAAAAAGAAGTTTGCTTTAGTAGTGGCAATTTTCTTTGAAAAAAAAAATACACCTTTACTTTTTTATTTCTTATCGAGTCAAAAACACCATAGTTCATTACTCCATTTCCTTCTGAGTAAGAAATAGCCCTTTAAAATGAACGCAATAATTAAAATTGATTAGTATTTTTTATTTTTAGGGGCCTTTCACCTACTAGCTTAGGATAGACTTGTAGGATAAGAAGCGTAAACTTCCCATAAGTTTTAAAATTCAGACGTAGTTGACAATTTGTTAGGTAAATCCTTGTCTTTATCAACTGTATCTGGGAAGCTCCTCTCAAAAGGGAGTCAAGCACCAGGCCACATGGAGGAATTGGACTGAGGAGATAACCCTCTGATTCTTTGTCGAAATGTAAATCAGGACTTTTATGCATCTGGGGATTCTATCCTAGATAGAGTTTCAGGCTCAGCTACCCTTCCCGTGCGTATGAGTAAGGATTGCGACTATCCCCCCAGACTGTTGTTATAGCTAAGCTAGCCTTTAGTCTCTTCACATTTAAGGTTCATACCTAGGTAAACCGAAAGGCTATTTCTGGTTCACCTTGGATGGGCTTCGAAGGTAACCCTTGTTGTAAGTGTGGGAGGGTGGTGGGTGATTCATCTGCTCGTGCCTAAGAACCACTTCAAGGATGCCAAGTAATCGTTCTTTAGATTTCATCGGGAAAGCATATCTTTCACCCTTGATAGACTGTTTGAGGCTTTAGGAATTTTTATAGTGTGTGTGCTCTATGGTTTTGTCTGTGTTTAGTTGGCCTTAGGGTTTGATTTATTAAATTTTCAATTGTGGAGGACCAACCTCTAAGAAGGTCAAGAAGGTTGCAAAACCTTCCTCCTCTCGTCACATTGGAACCTCCACTTCCACCTGAAAGGTGGAGATTGGACACGAACGGTTCATTTGAACCGGTAGGAGTAAGTGAAGTTCCAAGTGAACCATCACTTATAGCTAATTGTCTTAATCTTGATACAGTTGAGATAGAAGACTTTCAGAATGACGATTTTGTAAGGAATTTTAACACACCCTTGACTGATTTAAATGATCCTATGATTTTTCATGTTAGACCTTTTGATTCACCTGTTTTAGGTGTCCATGTGGGTAGGATTATGTCTTCTGCGGGAGAAAGTTATTTTGTGTTCACCTCAACCGTTTCGGCTGAAGGGGTACTACCTCCCCTGGTAAGTGTCCCTAGATCTAGTATACCTTCTATGCCTTTGACTCTAGTGAGCCGGGTGGTCCAACAGCCGGTTCACTCAAACTTAGCAGGTACTTCTGGTGATATGGTTACTAGGATTCCTAGTATACCTACTGTTCCTTCCTCCTTCACATACACTACCGAGAGTGGTCCGGTAGGATCCTCGGCTTTCGTCCAAGGGTTTCCTTGGAATGGGGGGCACATTCCCCCATACATTTCATACATAGGCCCATCACCTTCTTATGTAGGAGTGTAGTTTGGAAACAATAGCTCTTATGGGAAAAATTTTCAAACTCTGATTTCGACCCCGTTTACGAGCTCTCCCTTTTCGTTATTTAGTGAAGGGATACCAACTCCTATTTTTCAGACCCTAGTTTCGATTGGGATGGCCCAAAATTATTATACTGCACCTCCCACTCACAACCCTGTGGCTTACGGATGGAACCCATTTCAGAGTAATATTCCCACTTCGCAACCGGTGGCACGGGGCAACCCCACCTTTACCTATGGGAATTAGGGGGAAGGTCCCTCTCAGCCCCAGATATGCACTTTTAGTGCCCCAGTTCGACCCAAGCTTCCATTCCTGGCAACGTTAAACTTGCCAGATTTGGCTAAGTTTATGAATGACCCAGTGAGACATGACCCTTCGTGGCCACCTGTTCCCACCAAATTGCCATCGGACATCCCTAGATTCGAGGGAAAAGTTGGTGAAGATCCTAGTGCTCATGCCACCACATTTCATTTATGGTGTTCTTCGAATTCACTGAATGAAGAGCATGGGGGCTTCACTTGTTGACCAATATCCTATCACGTTAGTTCATATTGTGGGTTTTAAAATTATCAAAAATTGAACCAATATATTGCAGGTATTGGGGGTTGAGGGGTTTAAGGTGGGGGTGGGTAGGGTGGTTTATAAGGATTGAGGTATAAAAAGGGGTGGGGAGGAGGTTTTAAGTATTGGGAGGGGGTTTCAACAAAAATAGTTTGGGTCAATATCTCTCGAAATTAATGGTATTCTTTAATATCCCACGATCGCACGTGCTATGTGAGAAATTCACTCAGTAAAGTCCCCGTGATGAAGAGTCAGTCAGGTTGAGGCTGTTCCAGAGAACCTTAACAAATACCATGGAAAAATAGTACATTGAGTTACCTTATACTGCTTTCAGTAGTTTCTAAGACTTGGCTAGTGCATTTCTTAGCCACTTTCAGCTTCCGATCCGATATGATTTTGGAATGCACTTGCTATCTACCTTTAGGAAGAACTAGGCTACCCACATATCAGATCATATCTAAGAGTGGAGGAGGTGAAAGAGCCTTATAAAAGCCACCATCCCTCTTGAGTTCCTACTAGAGTGGTTCCTTAAATCCCTGTTGCCCTACATATCTAAGGACGTATCCACCTCAGGAGTGACAAATGAAGAAGAAGCCATTCTGAGAGCCCAGCAATCGGATTTGATTTATTCACAATCTGGGATCTTGTATGAGATTATCCCTGAGGCACCAAGGCCTACCCATGATGCGGAGAAGCCTAAGCCCAGACCCCATGTCGATGGTGTGGTTGGGTCCGTAAACTCTCCCACTGTAGAGTCTTTGGCTAAGCAACTTCATCAGTTGTCCATCAAGAAGTCTAGGGTATAGGAAGCAAAGGTTGCCCCCTCCCCCCAGAGTGCAAATGTTTTTGCATAGACCTCTCAGAAGGGAAATCAGTAGCCTGGTGGGAAGAAAAAGAGAGGAAAGAAAGGAGAGGAAAACCAAAATAAGAAAAAACCCATGAATAGTGCTGATGGGGGCAAGAAAGAAAATAAGAAGGTTACGTTACCGTGTAAGTTGTGCCATGAGGATTACCTTACTCACCTTTGTACCCTTATGGAACAAGCCCAGAAGCTACTTAAATCTCAACAACCGACTGTCCTAAAGGATCCTTTTCCCCAAGGGCAGAACTCTGCTTCAACTTCTAATGTAGCAGGGGGCACTCAAAATGCCCCTAACCCAAACTATATCAACATGGTTCGATCTTTGACTTTGTTACAGATGAGGAATAAAAATTATGAGAAAGAGACTTCTGAGAAGGCTGAAGCTATAGGTGAAACTTCTAACCCTCTCACGATAGAGAAGCCTACTAAAACTATGCCGAAGATACCGAAAGGTGTCTTCAAGAAGACCTTGCATAACCCTAACACTAGGGCTTCTTCAAAATACTCCATGGTTGAATATCTATCCCAAACCCTGTGTGTAATGTCATCTTTAGAGGTGTTAAAGAGTTTTCCCGCCCAGCGGGATGCGCTCTTAGCCGCTTTAGGCAGCATGGACTCATCGAGTCTCATGGTGAAATTTCATTTGTCTGATGTTAAAATTCGCCTACCTTACCATGTATCCTTGTCAATAGATGTCATCCACGGTGGAAATACCATAGGAAGGGAAGTTGTTGATGAGGGTGCTTCTACATGCGTTATGTCCTTATCCTGTTGGAAATCTCTCGAATCCCCAAAGCTGGTCCCATCAAACACTATACTTACTGCTTTCGATGGAAGGTCTTTCCGTCAGCATGGTATCCTGCCAAATTTTGAAATTAAGTTGGCAGGGAAAGAAGTGTCTATTGAGGTGCAAGTGATTGATGCACCTTTGGACTATAATCTGCTTCTAGGAAGAAACTAGACTTATGCGATGTCTGCTATTGCATCGGCCGTCTTTAGTGTAGTGGTTTTTCCACATGAGGGAAAGTTGGTTACTATTGACCAACTTGATTTTACCCAAAAAGGTTGTTTAGAGTCAAATGAGTCCATTGTGCCATTGGTTGATCAGGTCAAACCTGTTGCACAGAGCTTGGGGGTTGGAATGTACACATCACTAATGGGCACATTTGATCTTCCAGCCCCGGTTAACTATATTGGTTCTACTAGTGTGGGGAAGTCCAAAGACACGGTTCTTTATAGGATTGATTCTTGGGTTCTCCCTTCTCCCCATGAACCAGAGGTTCCCTTATCGACAGTGGAAGTAGCTTACCAAGATATCACTCAAACCACTACTGACCCCATTCCGGATCCTCTCATAGCATCGGAGGACCTGGAAGAAGTCTATTTACCTGCATCGGTGGAAAACTCTTCGCACTCTATGGACTGTTTAGATATGGTTTTACCCTCTGATGAATACATCTTGGAAGCCATGAGTGGACATGGTAAGATCTCTAAGGATCTTCACCATCGATCCTATTTTCTTCTAGAACTAAGCATAATAAAAAATCAAGAGTTTCGTTTGAGACTGTCAGAAGATGTTGATACACCTATTAATCCCTTACCCAGGGAAGGAATGTTCGTTGAGGGGAATATGGAAAATATTTCCGCCACTATACCTATTAACATCTCTGTAAATCCTAATGTCATGGAAAAATTGTTCTCTTGAAGAGATTTCTATCTATACTTCCTTGTTTAAGGAATTCCATGATTTCTTTGCCTAGTCATATGAGGAGATGCAAGGCATTGATCCATTGATTGTTGAACATGAAATTTGAACATATCCTGATGCCAAACCTGTTCAAAAAAAGTTAAGACCTATTAACCCACGCAAAGCGGCGGCTGTGAAGGCCGAAGTTGAAAAACTGTTGAAGGATGGTTTTATTTATCCCATAGCTTTGACAGAATGGGTATCCAACCCTGTTCCTATTGATAAGAAGCAAGAGACTATCCGCGTCTGTACTAACTTCAGATATTTGAATAAAGCATGTCCTAAGGACAACTATCCCATGCCATTTATAGACCATATTATAGATGCTTGTGCGGGAAGTGAAGTGTTCTCGTTTATGGATGGTTTCTTCGAATACAATCAAATTCAAATAAAACTGGAAGACCAACATAAAACCACTTTCATTTTTCCTTAGGGTACGTTCACGTACAAGAAAATTCCCTTTGGATTGAAAAATGCTGGGGCAACCTTTCAACAGGTTATGAACTTTACCTTCCATGATATTAAATCCATTGTCGAAGCTTACCTTGATGATCTGCCTCCACATTCTTGTAAGAGGATTCAACATCCAGATCACTTACGGTCGATATTTGAGAGATGCAGATATTATAAAATCCGCTTAAATCCCCACAAGTGTGTATTCTATGTCAAGTCAGGAATATTGCTCAGGTTCATTGTCTCTAATAGAGGCATCCTTGTAGATCCATTAAAAGTAGAGGCCATTGTAAACCTGCCTCCTCCTCGTTCTATAAGGCAACTTCAAAGCCTCCAAGGGAATTCTAATTTTCTTCAACATTTTATTGTTAACTATGCCAACATTACCAAAGGTTTCATGCGCCTGCTTAAACAGGACACCCCATTTGTATGGGATGAAAGTGCACAACTCGCTTTCGAGGCATTGAAAAAAGCTTTGTTGTCGCCACCCTTACTGCGTCTGCCAGATTATTCTAGGGGTTTTATATTATATCTGGCCGCGTCCGAGTCGACCATTAGGGTAGCGCTGGTCCAGGAGGACGATAATCTCATAGAGCATGTTGTTTACTATCTTAGTTGTGCTTTGGATGAACCTAAACTTAGGTACTCCCACATTGAGAAATTAGCCTTAGCAGCTATCTATGTTGTTCAGAGGTTACGTCACTACATTTTACTGAGGACCACAGTAGTAGTGGCGGATGTGAATCCGTTTCAATATGTTTTGTCCTAATGGATTGTTGGGGGAAAATTCAACAAATGGATAGTCATTCTCCAAGTGTTTGGCTTGGATTTTTAGTCCACTAAGTTTAAAAAGTCCTTAGTTTTTTATGAACTTATAGCAGAATTTCCTACTGAAGAAGATGTAGCTGTTGAAGATGACTCATTCCCAGATGAGCATATATTCTTGATATCCACCTCTAATCCTTGGTACCGGGATATTCTTATATATCTCAAGACTTTGAAGTATCCTGCAGCTTCCTCATGGGAGGAATGACATAAATTATGCCTTCATGCTAAGAAATACCTCATCATACGAGATACATTATATCGAAGAGGGGTAGATTCCATTTTGAGGTGATGCCTTACCCATGAGGAAGCGGATATTGTCCTGAATGATTCCATAGTGGATCATGTGGGGGTCATTTATCTGGGTTAGCAATGGCCCATAAGATACTACGTTCTGCTTATTTCTAGCCCATGATCTTCAAAGATTGTGTGAAAGCAGTAAAGCACTGTCATCCTTGTCAGCTTTACAGCAGGAAAATGTGGTCACATCCTGCTCCGTTGTTTCTTGTTGTCTCGGTAGGCCCCTTCATGAAATGGGGGATTGATTACGTGACATGTAACCTAGCATCACTTGGGGGCATAAATATATTACTGTCAATGTTGACTATTTTACAAAATGGGCAGAGGCAATGCCTACTTTTAAAGTCGACGGGGAAACAACAACTTTCTTCATATTCAATCAGATTATAGCACAGTTTGGTATACCCAAAGTGATTGTCACTAACCATGGCAGTCATTTTCAAAATAGCATGATGACAGAACTTACCACTATGCTCAGATTCAAATAAGAACATTCATCTTCATACTATCTACAAGCAAACGGTCAGGTTGAGGCTGTGAACAAAACTTTAAAGACTATCCTTAAACGCAAAACTAATGCAGCCCATTCTAACTGGCACATCATGTTATATCCTGCTCTTTGGGCCTATCGAACTAACCTAAAAATTGCTACAGGTTTCTCCCCCTTCCACCTCGTTCATGGAGTGGAAGCAGTTACCCCAATTAAGTGTGAAATGTCATCTCTAAAAATAGTTATTCATGTGTTACCTGATACGACAAAGCTTGAAGAACGTCTGGTACATTTAGAACACCTTGATGAACAGCATAGAGATGCACTGACTGCTAACCAAGCTCATAAGAATAGGGTCAAAAATCAATAGGATAAATCGATCAAACCTCGGGTTTTTTCTGAGGGGGAACTTGTCTTGCTTTGGGACCAAGACAAAGAACCCCTGGGGGCAGGAAAATTCAAGGCCATGTGGTTAGGACCTTATGTCGTGTCAAAAGTATTAAATAAGGGTGCATATGAGTTAATTTATTTTGATGGGAACAAGTTGCTTGAGCCTAGAAATGGGCTCTACCTGAAGAAGTACTATGCTTAGGCTTAGCACTTTTTCTTGTATTTTTATTGTATGTATTTTTATGTACATTAGTTTGTCGGTTTTGTTTTTTATACCATCTGCTGGTTGTTGTAGATGTCTTCTGAGAGGTATATAGGGCTCGTCGATGGTGCCAGATACCACACTTGTAATCTAGCTTTAGCGGCATGGGTCATTTACTCTCCCTCGGGACAGCTAGTTGCCGCAGGAGGCGCTTGCTTAGGTCCTGCTTCTAATAATGTTGCTGAATATAGGGCTGTAATTGAGCTTCTATGGGATGTTTTGTCACGTGGTATCACCCAGCTTGAAGTCTGTCTAGACTCCCAACTGATGGTTTCCCAGCTCAATCGAGCTTATGAGGTGCGAAACCCTATTCTCTTACGTCAATTCATGCAAATTAGGTTATTGGAAATAAATTTTGAAGTTATTATATTCGATCACATTCCAAGAAATCAGAATTGATTGACTGATGCATATGCTAATTACATTTTAGATTGGAATCTAACACATATTTCATAAAAATATACAGCATGCACATAAAAAACACTTGTAAATAAACTGATAGGTCGAGTTTGATCCTCATATCTAATCATAACTGTATAATATACAAAAATATACAAAATGTGGATTGCAGTCCATCAAAATGTCCTAGATCTAAGCAGGACCACCGTGGTCACTTGGACCACCTTGGTCTCCATGGTCTGTCTGTACTCTGGCTTCCTCAGACTCTTTAGCTTCGACAGCCTCCACAACATCTATGTATACAAGAACTGCTCTAGCCACCCACCTCAAAAGGCGTAACCAGACAAGTGGAACTCCAACCACAAACTCCTACATGACGGCTGGGATATGCTCTATTCGCAAAGTGGGAACTCTTTGGGTAAGCCTGGCCATCTTCCCCTCTAGAACCCTAATAAGCCGTGGGTCTTCTCCTATGACCAGATGAACAAACATACGTGGATGCCCATCAGAGAGAACCTATCCAATATCTACATTTTGACATTATTATAGGATCAAGACTTGTACACATATGTATATATCTATCATTTTAAAATTCATAAAAAATTTAAAAATGTTAAAAATTAAAAAAAAATTTACCTAGCTCTCCCCATGCTCCTCGTGGAGGGAGGACAAGTTCTGGATCACCTCGAAAATCCATGCTAGCATATGGAAACTGCTTTAGTGCCAGTAGTTGCTACTCCCACCAGATATAGAAGTCATCATCATACACACTCTGCACGATGTCTCCTCCTCCTTGATGGAGGAAGATGTCTCCCCATCTGCTCAGCCTTGGCTAACATGGAGATCGGACATGTAGGGGTATGGTGGGGCTCAACCCTGGTACTCTCGAAGAAGAAGAAGGAAACCAATATGCTAGAATACCCAAAGTTCTTTTTCCTTCCTCTCTTGCAATCAGAGAGTTGTCTTTTCATAATAGGGACAACTCTTGAACACCAATCATATAAGGAACCATGCATATAATCCACTGCCAACCTCATTTGGTTCCGTGTAGCTAAATGTAATGAAGAGGATCCTGCAATCCTCACGATGGTGCTCGTCAGTACCTGTAGTGTGAAATCATGGATATGTGCAATAGGGACATAGCTCCCTCTCTTCTGGGTACCTGGGGCACAAAACACATCAATGTAGTTATGGACACTTAAAGGATCACCGCCCCTATTGGCGCCCTCTAAGTTGACTGGTGCTCCTCATTGTGATAGGCCGGTAATAAAATATATGTCCTCGAAAGTAATTTCCAAAGTCTCACCCTGTAGGTCAAACATCCCTAAATCATGATCCCAGTAGTTTATTATGAACTCCAATAGACGGACATTGGCCCATATGGGTGATGTGCAAAATAACTTTAATAACCCACTCGTTCGTAAAGCATGTACGGTGGGCACACTTTGGAGTGCTTTTTGGTCCATATTTTCATGTTCCCGTTCCCTCCATTCCAACACCATCTTCACACCTAGAAAAACAAGTATTATGATTCATCAATTTCACATAAAATTTCAAATTTTTTTCCTTAAAATTAGCTTTTATCCTTCACGCAGTACACACGACTGTCTAGTTAGACATGTCGTGTATTGTTAGCGACTGTCTCTAAAGGAAACCCATGTACATAATGCATGTACGTGAGTGTTTACACTGTGAACTTGTGTACGCGTCATGATATAATTTAGGATGTTTTAACAATGAAATTGGGACTCAAAATTACAAATTGCTAGGATCAAATTGAAGAGCTCGGGGTGTAGGCTTACCTGCAAGTTGTGGAATTTGATTTCATCCACTAGATTGTCCACACCGATTGAATGAAGGTAGAGGTAAAAACTTGCTTCTTATGGCTAAAATTCAAAATGGTGAGTTTTGTTTTGATTTTGAACTATTTATAGAAATTTTATTTCTCAAAGTGGGTTTTTTCCTATAGTTTGAAATCTATTCAACTAATACCATATCTCTTTTTTCCTTGTCAAAGTTTTTTCATCATTATAAAGTGTTTTTTGCTCCCATAGGGTGGTTTTAACATTTCCAATGCATTTTTTGCATCTATACTTAATCCACATTAACCTTAGCAATCAACATTTTTCCACGTACCATGGTATTTTAAACCATTAGTTCCATGTTTTTACCATTGTTCTTCCATGGATAAGACCCATTTTTTCATGAGTATCCTTCTTTAAAACCTATGTTGTCTTTTGATACTCATGCCACAATTGTTTTAGGTATAGGGGTATCCTTTTAGCTATTTTTCATGTCAAATAGAGCTTCTTTTTTAATCTCTTTTTACAAGCCATCCCTTTATAGGACTCCCCGCCCTTATGGAGTTTCTTTAGGCCCAGGTCTGACTCCTTCAAAATAGACTTGACTACAAAGTTAACTTGTCTGTTCAAGCTCGTTAAGAATGTGCGAATGGGCATCCACATCGACAGTAGGTTATCTCTTTCTTGGACCATGCAAAATAATACGACAAAGGATCCCTCTCTTTTCTATTTGAATTGAGAAGAGTATTCTGAGGCATAGGTTTATCACTTTTCTGGACTTGAGGGACTAAATTTACAGAAAATGAACTCCCAGTATGGGATTAGTTTTCTCTTTTTCATACTCTAGACCTAAACATGGAAAATATTTTGAGTGTACTTTGTGTCTTTGTCATGCTCATTAAACACTTAAGAACAAAGAAACGAGTTTATTGTTGTAAGCCACATTACTCGTAATCAAATGGATCTTTCTGAGCGATATTGCTTTCCTTCACACTCGTGAAACTCAAGATATTCATGCTGTTCTGGAAGGAGCATTGGGTAGGTGGTAATTTAACCTTTTTCAGACCTCCCTAACTAAGTACGAAAAAGGTTCACCTTTTCTTCTATGGAAGTTAAGAGAGTTCTTCTGTGGTATGTTTTATACTTTTTCGGCCTCAGGAGACTAAATTGGATGAAAAAGGACCCCCCTGGAATCTTCTTTGGAGTTTTCAGACACTCTAAATGTGTAAACACCAACTGAGCATGTACTAGTTCGGGCTCATTAAATCCATGAATTAGTGACACTATCAAGCATTATTTTCCCTTCTCTTCAAGCTTGTTAAAAAATGAAGAGGGATCCAAGTTTACTTTCTTGGAATCATTAAAATTTAACAGGGAAGGTAAGGAAGAAGTTTTCTCTTGTTTTCAGTAGTGGCAGCATATCATCCCTGAACATAGCACTCTCTGTTTTTTCCGATACCCATGTCTCAGTGTTCACTTTTAGTTCAGCTATTACTTCGAGTTTACTACTCCTCCTCTTTTTCGTTATACCTGGGGAATCTGATAATGTCTCCTACATGACAGATAAGTCTAGTTGTTCTATCTATAAGTTAAAAGCTGCCATGAGTCTTCTCTGTGTTGTGCTCACTGTTCAAGGACTCAACCCACTGTTTGATCTTTATCCTGATCGCATCATTTTTATATATGTTATCTATTGTGTCTCCCTTCTTTTTCCTAGTTCCTAGTCACTCGTGTGATCCGTTGGAGGATTTATTGCCTTCCTTATCACAGCATGGTTCTATTTCAGTACTTCCTGATGAAGAAGACGTAGAGTTTTGACAATCATACCTCAGGATTCACTTCTATCATTGGTGAATTCCTTTGCTTCAGTTGTCGATCATCACAACTGATCTTTGATTATCCTGTTTGATCTTTATCCTGATCGCATCATTGTTATATATGCTATATATTGTGTCTCCCTTCTTTTTCCTAGTTCCTAGTCACTCTTGTGATTCGTTGGAGGATTTATTGCCTTCCTTATCATAGCATGGTTCCATTTCAGTACTTCGTGATGACGAAGACCTATATTTTTTACAATCATACCTTAGGATTCACTTCTATCATTGGTGAATTCCTTTGCTTCAGTTGTTGATTATCACCTATTGATTGACAAACTGTTGATACCTTTACATGTTCGACTTCAGCTTACATTTATTCACATGGCTTGGATTGTACTGGTTCTTTGGGATTGTTTATGAAGACCTTAGTTCCTCACCTTTGGACTAAGTTGCGCAAGATTATGTTCCATTTATGTACACAGCTTCCAGATCTTTGAAGACTCATCATTATTGTATATTGTGGATTCAATCCACCTTTGTAAAATACATGGTTTTGTACTTGTATCATATGATGTACTCAAATATTGTAAAGGAGCTAGCGTTCCACTATATTGAACATAACATCCTCAGATATGACTTTGTATATGACATTATTATGTATTTCTTTCAGGTACTACCTCAGCTCTATTGGATTTCTGAGTTCTCCAAAGATAAAGATTATAATGTATTTCGTCCATCACTTCCCTTTAACCTCACACATTAGGGGGTATCTGTTATCCACCCAAATGGCACTTCTCCGTTCGAGTGCTGACATTTCCTATGTTGGCACACAAAAGGAAATTTATGGATTGAAGGTGGCCTAAAACACTATAGATGGGCATGTTATGAAATACATTGATTATCCATCCAGCTTGCCATTTTTACCTTTGAATATGTCAAATGGTGTACACGCCTTTGCCTATATGCAACCCACATACATACGTGACTTTTCCTACAGCATGTTGCGTTCTGTATGTGAGTATTTGTAATTGCAACCCATGTACAGATCTGTACGAGGGATTCCCTTGAAGAAACACGTGTGTCATACACAGGTTTCCAGTATCAATACCCGTGTATGCTTTCCTTTGACATTAAAATTAATAAATCATGTTTATTTAAGATTTGTTAAGCCCTTAACTATAACCATCTTAATTGTCTCAACCTCCTCAACCCTTGAAACTGCCTTATTTCACTAAGTATAAATAAAGGCCTTGGAGAGGGTATTAATAAATCATGCTTGGAGAGAAAAGTTATGCTGGTGGTGTCTATTCAGAAGTCTTTGGAGCAGCGAAACTCAGAATCCTTTGGTTGCAGAGGAGTCCTTGTCTCAGGCGTTGGGTTGTGATCTTAACTCATTCACTATTGTTAATAAAGAGAATCCTTCTTCCAAATGTGTTTGAATGTCTTTCATGTATCATGGTTTGATGAATATTTATGATTAAGCACTCTATATATTCTTTATCTAAGCTTCCCTATATACATGTATAATCTTGCACTTGGAGGATTTGCTCGTTATAGGTGAAGGAGAAACATCACTGAAATATTTGGAGGAGAAGCATAGTGGAAGAGGACAAAGCTAGGATCAACCGTCGTGAATCGGGTGAGTCTATCTTATATTCTTGTTTCCTTTCTGTACTCTAAAGTTGATTTCCTGCAATTTTTAAGAGTATGTTGGTAACCCTAGACCTTCGGTTATAAGGTGTTTATTCCTATACAACAGTGGGCTGCGTAGAACCTATGTTGCGTGAGTGGGGAAAATTGGCCAACAAATGGTTCCATTGCCAGGACCTATTGATTAAATCGAGGGAGATGTTGTGGCACCTGACAAAGGAGAAGATAGAAGACTGGATGGATGCGAAAATGCTAGTGTTCGCACAAGAATAGAGTGCAGGAACATAGTTGAGCACAGAGAGATGGTTAGATGAATATATATATATTGATATTCAATATATCTTCTTTCTTGAGTTCTCTGTTTTACTATACGAATGGTTAGTAGGATTGGCATCTAGGATGACCAATTTCTAGACAAGGGAGATTAGTGAGTGGAGAGACCAACTGGTCCAAGGAGTAACTAGTGTAAGTAATTATGTTTCTAGAGCTATTGATTTTTGCATAGCTTTGACATTGTATATTTGATCAAGGTAATCATCCTGCCCCTCATTATTAACAGGTTTAACGTATCTATGCCCTTCGAATGGCTCAATGGGTGATACTACCCTCATTTCGTAATCTTCAAAAGAGAGGATCCTTTTCTTGAAATTTATGATGGTTTGATTGTCAATAGCCCAATATATTCCTAGTTGTGTGGGGTAAGGGTTTGTATCATCCACAATGTTCATGACCTCAAAGTATGCATATGTGCGCAATCCTTCAACATCAACAATTACATTGCTCAATCGAACAATGGGTAGTACCTTCACCTGATTGGCGAGTTGCAGCTGGATAGGAGACCAGTCCAAGCACGGCTTGCCCATGCTTTCCCATGTCTGGCACGTTAATATATTGACATTTGAACCCAGATCCAAGATGATATAGTCCATGTCATAATGGCCTATATGCACATTCATTCTCAGTTCGTGGCCATTTTTACATTTTCGTTGCACCTAGTTAACCTTCTTCTCAATTTACGGCTCTACAGGAATATTATCTATAATTGCTTGCATCTCTGCAATAGCATCTTTATCTTGGATTAGCATTAAACAATTTGATAAAAAGGTTCTCAACTTACTAACCTTAAGTGAAGCCTTCTTCTGGAATATGTGTTGGAACCGTTCAGGCATGTCTTTGACTTCTGTGGAAGTTGATGGTACATATGGGATTATGAGGTCTGATTGCACATCCCAGAATATTTCATTTTGTTTCTGACCGGTCAGTAGTTCCTTTTTCTTCACTGCTGGCCTCACTTGTGGCTGTAGTTGTTCTTGTGGGTTATCTTGTTCTACTCCAGTTGCCGCACCTCCTCTAGTTACGAAGACAATGTTCAAGTCTCATGGTCCATCCATGATCATATGAACATTGGAATTCATATTGGGTTTCAGGTTCGGTGGAGGGTTGGGTGGAGAATTGTCCTTTCTTGCCACTTTGTGATCAGCTGGGGACATTGTTCAACATTATGGTCCTATCCCTTACAATATGAGCATGTTCTTGTAGGATCTAAACAATATCTAGAAAAGTGACCCAGTTGTCCACAGTTATAGTATGTAAATGGACCTCTTCCCCTAAAAAATCCTCCTCCACCACCTCATCTACTAAAGTTTATGCCACCCCTTCCCTGAGGGTGTAGTTGCTTCGATGGGTACTGATTATGTTGGTAGTTTTTCTAATAGGGTTTTTGCTGTGCATACGGCTACTGAAGCATGTACGTATGTTGGTACTAATTAGCTGATAAATGTGTAGGTTGATACGAGACTTGTTCTTGTTCAACTTAAGGGAACTCCTCACTTTTCATTAAGTACGTATCAACTGTGTTTTCTTTCAGACGCTGGTATGCTCTACAGTCATTTTCCTCATGTCCTACTGATTTACAAAATTTACAGAATAGATTTATAGGGGTACTTACAATTTTTTGCAAATATATACATTCTTCATCGCAGTGGCCTCTTGACTTGCATATACGACACCATGGTATCCCCTGGCCATTTAATGGGTTAGGTGCACATGATGTGACATAGTTCATGAAGGTCGGATAGTTATCCTTGGTGTGTCCATCCGTTCGACATTTTTTGCACCACAATTCCTCTTGTGCATATTTTCCCTTCTTGATATCTTGAAGTTGTATCGTTAGGTTAGCTATCTATGACTGGATCTGTACCATTCCTGTAGCACCATTGCAAATGGGCGAGGCCTCTAACTTCATCGCCAACTCCAGCGCTTCTGTTTGTGATTCAATCTTTTGCTGCATCAATGGTCCTCGGATGTGTGGTAGTAGCGTAGCAATAAGCCACTCCTTATGTTGTACATCAGACATCTAGAAGCCTAATTTGGCCATCAACATATTGAATCAATCATCAAAGTCCCACATAGTTTCTGCTAAAGCCTGCTTAATCTCCTTAATCTCAATAATACATTGTGACTCTGATTTGGGTTTCCTGAACTCATAGATCATTGCAGTTCAGATTTGCTTAAGGGTCTTCTGTGGTGTTATGGTTGGTACGGCACAAAACTTCATGAACCAGTCTAGCGCATGACCCCTCAAGGTCATGATCATCTACGCTTTCTTGATGTATGCACCATGTACTAAATGTGCCATCCAGATATCTTCACAAAGGAAACAATGTTGTTCGAGGTCGTCTGTTCCATTTCCATTAAAGGTGGGTCACTGAACATCTGTCATAGCCATTGAGTTGGCATGAGGATCTCCTAAGATAGGATTCAATGGGGGGTTTCCTTCTTGTGCACTAGTTCCAGGGCTAGTGCTATTCATAGTATTAGTCCTTTCTGGGGATGAGGCCCTAGATCTTTCCTCAGGAGAGATTGTTGGTGTTATGTAGTTGCACTCTGATCTCAATGTCTCCTCAGGGTCAAAATCTTTAGGTCCTTCCAAGATTGGGCTGTATTTCTCCTCTTCATCGCAATATCCTTTGTCTTTGCATGACCGAAGTTCATGTTTACTTCCTTCGAACAAACTAGGATTCCACCACCCCCTTTTGGGTTTCCTTCTCTTTCTCGATCGAAATCTTCTCCCAATCTTTAAGACTCCAACTTCTAGTTTAGGTTTTATTCTTTCGAGGAACATTTCCATGCATTCTTCCCCATGTTCTTACTTGGTTGTCTGTGATATATCCCCTCCTAGTCACATAATTCAACTCTCCAAGTGCAAGAGGCGCTTTTCATAAGCAAGTTAATTTATCCACGTGCTTATACGTAGTAAGTATCTCCTTCGGGGTCCTTGGAAAACATTTCTCTCAAACTCACTATATGATGTTATAGTATCTACTGCAAACTCAGTAGTATACCCTTGTAATATACTATCAACCCAAAAATCAATAGCTCTAGAAATAGAGTTACTTACACTGGTTACTTCTTGAACCAGTTGGTCGCTCCACTCACTAATCTCCCTTGTTTGGAAATTGGTCTACCTAGATGTCAATCCTACTAACCATTCATTTGGTAAAATGGAGAACTCAGAAAATAAGATCTCATGAATATCAGAGTATATATATTCATCTAACCATCTCTATGTGCTCAACTATGTTCCTGTGCTCTCTTCTTGTGCGAACACCAGTGTTTTAGTGTCCACCCAGTCTTCTATATCCTCCTTTTTCGGGTGCCACAAAATCTCCCTCGATTTAATCAATAGGTCCTGAAAATGAAACCATTTGTTGGCCACTTTTCCTCGCTTGCATGACCCAGGTTCTATATAGCCCGTCAATCCAACAACTACCCAAGATAATAACCTGATAGAGAAAGCCCCATCGACAACACCTGTGAAGCAGGTGGAGCCTCACCCGAGATATCTCATAGATGTGTAACTACTGGAACCGTGTTTCCATGATTATTGAGGGATTATAGTCCCCTGGATCGTAGCCAAGGAGATCAATGAAGGCAGTAGGATGGCTGGATAGAGGAGTCAGTTTTGCGTGACCAAGCACAAATACATGTCATCATGCGCAACTCAATCTTCCTTTCCCCGTTGCAACTGGAGAAACTTGTGTGGCACAATTGATTCACATCAATCAGCTCTACAAATTGACTCAGGATTCAAGATAGCAATCATATAGGCATATATATATATATATATATATGTGTGTGTGTGTGTGTGTGTGTGTGTGTGTGTGGTTCATTTCAACAATGCATTCCAGTCATTCATCTATAAATTGTAGAATAGTAGAAAATATTCCAACAACATTCAACATTATACCTGAAGCAAATAAGAAGCAATCACTTAAACATTCACCACATCAACCATTCATTTAAACACAAGAGATAACATGGAAACCCATCTGGGAAAAACCACCAAGGTGCTCTTCATCTGGCATGAGAAATGATATAGTACCTTGCAGTCTACAGGATGTAGACTAAACTTGAGATATGTCTTTAAGCTCATGCCTATGGCTCTCATGCTCTCTGGTTCGCTCTTCTACTCTACTCCTACTCCTGGCAGTCTGCTCACACACTAGCCAGAACTGTAGCTCAACATCCCCTCTATCAATACTATACTCTTCTAGAGTGTCCTCCTCTCTGATCACTATGACATTATAGTAATAATGGCATCCCTCCTCATGGATTACCACTGAATAATAAACTACTACTTCCTAACCGACCTAAAATATAGTATATTAAAGTCTACTAAAATTGAACAACATCTAATAGGGATCACAAAAACTACACAAACAAACCTTCTAACTATTGTATCCCTCCTATTTATATTATTTTACATGACCATGTAGGGCCAACTACATACCCGCAGTCTGTTAGCTGTCACCATCAGCCAGCCCTCTAGTTACAGCTATGGTGATCATGACTTGACATGAGGCACTATTGGCCTGAATTACAAATATCTTCTCATACGTGCATAGCTGCAGGATTACGCCACCGTAAACAGCCATGATATGGATTCTGCATCTGTCGCTTTCTGGCTATTATCCCTTGCACGCTTTTTCACTTGCATTTCCTTCTCTACGCACCTCTCTGTTATGCTTTTGTGATCCCTTTACATCATTCAGAATCTTCCTTTGCTTCTATCGTGCGTGTGGCACATTTTCCTTGATTGCGAGCACGAGCTTCTTCCCTTGCTTCTTTCCTGGGCCAACATGTGTCTCTAATCCAGAGAATAAGGATTTCCAAAAATTCATGGTAAAATTTGCATCTCAATTCGAGATTATTTCCTTGGGTGTCCCATGCAATCTAAATATCTCCTTTAAGAAGATGTCGGCAATGTCTACTACCTTGTAGGTCGAATTCACTGGAATGAAGTGTGCTGCTTTTGATAGTTTTTCAAATACTACAAAGATATAATCATTTTTCTTCTTACTCTTAGGTAGACCCATGATAAAATACATACTAATGACCTCCCACTTCCATTTCGGAATGGGTAATGGCTACAGAAAGCCTGAAGGATGATGGTGCTCAGCTTTGACCAACTAACATTCTAGACATTTTGCAATAAAGAATGCTATGGTTTCCTTTAACTTAGGCCAAACAAAGTGTTTCCTTATTGCGTATATCATCTTTTGATATCCTGGATGCCCTGAGTAGGGTGTACGATGAAATTCCATGAGGATGTTGGACCTGATGTCCCCTTCTTTTGAAACGTACAATCTCTCTTTGGACCATAACAATCCAATTTCGTCTACCTTGTACTCTTTTTGTTGCTGAAACAACCTATCCTCTTGGACCTTCTTGAGGATTTCATATGAGCTCATTCTAATCTTCTCCTATAAATCCGAATCAATTTTAATTAAAGTCACATAATATATCATATGAGCTCATTGGCTCAAAGCATCAACAATTTTTTTCTCCCTTCCCTTTATATGCTTTACCTCAAAATGGTAGTCGCTAAGGAAATCGAACCATCTAGCTTGACTGGAATTGAGATCTGGTTACTCAAATAAATAATTCAGACTCATATTGTCTATTTTCAGAAGGACATTCTTCCCCTATGAGGTAGTGCCTCCACATTTTCAAGGTGTGGATGATGGATGCTAACTCAAGATCAGGGGTGGGGTAGTTCTATTTGTGTTATTTTAACTTACATGATTCATAACAGATCACGTAATCATTCTGCAAGAGGACCCCTCTCAGCCCTTCCTTTCTTCCATCCATGCAAACAACAAAATCCTCGTTGGGATCCGCAATTCATAGTATTATTGCAGTCATCAAAAGTTTTTTATGCTTCTAAAAACTTTCATCACACTTGGTCATCCATAAGAACTTGTTTTCCTTCTTTTACAAAGAGGTCATGGGTCAAGCTATCCTTGAAAACTTCTCAATGAAATTTTGGTAGTAACTTACTAATCCCAGAAAGGACCTACTGTCAGTGACACTAGTGGGGGTAGACCAATCCTCTATGGCTTTAATATTTTATAGGTCCACATCTATCCCATTCTCAGAGATGATGTGACACAATTACTGTATTTGTGCTTTGTAAAAATCACATTTACTAAACTTGCCATAGAGTTGGTGTTCCCGTAACACCTGTAGCACTATGTGAAGGTGCATCTTGTGTTCCTCTTTACTCTTAGAGTAGACTAGGATGTTGTCTATAAAGACCAAAAAAAAAATATTTAGGTGCTTACTAAAGATATTGTTCATCATAAACATAAAGTTCACGGGAGCATTGGTCAACCCCAATGGAATCACTACAAACTTGTATTGGTTGTACCTCGTACGAAAGGTGGTTTTGTGAATATCCTCATCGTGAATCTGTACCTGATAGTACTCAGAATGGAGGTTGATCTTCGAAAATATCTTGGATCCTCTTACTTGATCAAACAAGAAATCGATCCTAGGGAGTGGGTATCGGTTCGTGATAGTCATATTGTTAAGTTGATGGTAATTGATTCACATCTGCATCATACCATCCATCTTATCTATGAAAAGTATCTGTACTCCCCAAGGGGACACACTCGGTTAGACATATCCCTTCTCAATCAAATCCTGCAACTATAGTTTGAGTTCCACCAACTCTGGTGCGCTCATGAGATAAAGGGTTTTTGAATCCAGAACTGACCCTGTTGTCAGTTCTATGGAAAAATCTAAGTCTCGTTTCGATGGTAATCCAAGGATTTCCTCAGGAAATACGTCCTTGAAGTCTATGAGAACTGGAAATTCCTTGATGTGCTGTTCTCTTTCAGCTTCTATGTCGTGGATGTTTATTGAAAACAGTTTGCATCCCTTCCTAGTGCACTTATTTTCTTGTAAAGTGGATATTTTCCTTACAAAAACCTTCTTAGATATGCCTTGAATCTTCACATGATTCCCTTGTCTATCTATACACAAGATTGAATTGTGTAAACAATCAAGCATGACATGTTGTTGCTCCAACTAGTCCATCCCGATAAGTATATCATATGATCCTAATGGTAGGATATTCAGGTTTACCTCACAGTCTTTAACCATTTCAGACATTTCGTACCCGTGGCTAATTCCACCAATCAGGGTTTCTCATGTTTAAGTTTGTCTAGTTTACATACATCCATAGTTTTAGGACTTTCATATCTTCGAAAAGCACTGAGGTCAATCAATATTGAAATAGAAGTGTTGGAAACCTTACCTTCTATCTTAACCATAGTAGATTGATGGTGTTCCTATCGGCCATCCAAGGATGTATAGATCCATGGTATTCTAGCTATGTCCTGTACTGTTGGTTCTTCTTGCAAGTTGTGCAAGACTCCATTGGTCTTGTTTTTACAGTCTCAGGAATAATGGGGCCCTTGGAATTTCCAACATTTTATTTGCAACGGGGCAACATTGGCTACCCCATTTGCTGATGGTTTGTTAGCATTTGGCGCTTGTACATATGGATTTGTGTCTCTTTTGTTGAAGTTCTTATTGGCTGGAAAACTATTATTCTATTTTTTGTAAGGTGTCGGGTTGAAACCTAGTTTGCAGTTGTCCGAGAAGGTCCTAGACTTGTCTTTGCTTTTTTTTTTTTCTTTCTCTTGCCTCATCTATCTATGGTCATAGCAAAGCTTAGTTTTTTGTAGGGTGGCATCCAATGTTTAAGGCATGTCAAGTTCAATCCTCTCTCGAAATTTGGGAGGAATACATCCTAAAAGTTGTTGTATTTCACTTTCTTATTCTTTATGTAAGGTACATAATGAAACAGATCCAAAAATATGTTAATGAAAGCATCCATAGTCATGGAACCCATCCTTAACTCATGAAATTATTTCACCTTTCTGTCGAAGAACCTTTCCAACATGTATTTCTCCTGAAAAAATTTGTGAAAATTGCTCCATCATATTTCTCTTACCTCATCTTTCTTGGTATGCTTTAGGTCTCTACACCATCTAGCTTATTTTCCATTTAAATTATAGATCGCTAGATAGGATTTCATCTCATTAGAGTAGTTATGTACTCATAAATATTTGCTCATATCTAGAATCCATTATTCCATTTTCTCCCCTATGTTCATCTCTTCTTCATAGGTTGGGGATTTTATCTTTCTGAACTCTCCTTGGAGATTGTTATGATTTCTCTGTTTCTTTTTGCAAGGATAAAATGAATCATTACTAGAAGGACTATGACAAACTCTTTTTGGAGGTTTAGGGGTGTGTTCTTATTTTCCTTCTTCCTTTGGGTTGTTGGCCCATTTATGACAAAACTCTTTCTTGAACTTATTGGTTGGATTAGTGGGTTTTCTCAGCAACCTTCCTCCCGTCATGTTCCATAGCAAAGCTTCATTAATTGCTTGCTATTCTTTTCTTTCATTGATGTTATTATCCTTGAAACTCTGTAAGTCTGCTTGATGAATTTGTATGGTTTTCAGTATATCAGAATTTAATTCAACCACAAGTTTTGCATATCGTGTGGGGGTATTCAACTTTAATTTATGCTTGTTGTATTCTCCCGTGTTCATCATCTCAATTGTTTTTTGAATGCTACAATTACAATTTTTTAATAACAGGAAAAAAATTGTTAGTTAACAAAATTTCAAAACATACTTTATTTTCTGCAATGAATGTTTGGCACGCCCATTAGGTCTCTTAGTGTGAAACTGGGCTCTAATACCACTTGTAATGTCCCTAATATTTGAAAAAAATTGTAGGATAGTTAATTAATACCTATTATGGACATTCTTTCATCTTCTGCAGAATATATCGATCTTTGTTCTATACACCAAAGTGTCGTAAGTTGTTATTACCATTTCTAGATGTTTTCCTATGTAATTGTTGTTGTAATTATGCACTATGTTTATTTTACTTGAACTAGTTAAAATGATTGCTCTGCTAGTGTTTTACTACTTAACATGTATTTTCGTATTTATGTCTTACTTCATAGTTATATGTTTCATTCATTGTTTATGGATTTAATTATGCAATTCCTTACTTGTCTTTAACTGTCAAAGGGGTGGAGTGGCAGGATTTGTATCCCTTATGGGACCACTTAGAGAGGCAACTAGTTCCAGTTGTTGTTACGGGGTTTACTTAGTTCATGTTGAACTAATTCAAACTTCTTCTTCCATTGTGTAGGTTCATTAGATGGTGAAAAATTGCTATGACGACTAAACTTTGACAGGTTATATATGTTATACTATTGTATATCTTTTGAACATGACAAGACTAGAGTCCTGGCCTAACTATTCCTACTGCTACTGGTTACGTTAATGGTTACCCAGAGTTTGGGTTTATCATACCTGCATCTATTTGGTTAACATTATGATTGTGGCTTAGGACTTGATAAATTTTATTCCTATGCTTAGTATTTATAACATATGGTTTGGAATGTTTTTATGCCTAAATGTTAGAGGCTTAAGTCATAAGACTTAACCATATTGTTTTAAAGTTTATATGCAACATGATATATATGAAGAGCTATTCATGCAATATTCTATATTCCATGAAAAATTTTCTTATCTATGTTAATGATGGTTTTGATGGCGGGTTTTAAACTATAGGCATGAGGGTAGATATCACGACGTTGGTGGTGGACAGGGTGGAGGATTAAATTCTCCTTGGTATGGGGGAAATTGAACCTTATGCTTGGTATTTCGTGGATGGGAAAACCATTTGTCACTGCTATGGGTTATTTCTCTATTCAGCTCTCTGCTTTTGTCACGGCGTGGAAGACTGGTTCACCCTGTGCTTTGGAAGGTATGTTCTCCACTTATGTTTCCAGCATTATATCCTTGTTGTTTTCAAGTGGAGGTTTAGTATACTTCTAACAGGCCTCTGTTTCATTTTGTAGGTGAGAGGGCTTCCATTTGCAGGTTGTGGTGTCTACCAGGTTGTCTTGGATACCCTTCATGGATAAGCCCTGTAAAAACAAGCTTGAACCGTTGCCTCTGTGTATAGATCTTTTAGCAGAGCTTTTAAGCTCTGCGTTATAAAGATAAATGTGGTGAATATCTTGACTATGGGTTTTTTACTGTATGGGACTTCTTTCAATTAATGAGCATCCATGGATGTGTATGTAAATATTATTTTAAATGTGGGCCTTCAGCCATGTTTGTAATCGTTTTGATATTTATGACTTAAATGTTAGTTTTGGTTTGTTAATGGAAGTTCAGCATTTTGATTTTAAATGATGAGTTTAACTTACGGTGGTTCCATTGCTTGCAATGGAACATTTGTTGATTTGTGGCTGTGTATAGTTTCTTACTGGAAAATGTTATTTAAATGGTAATTTATGATTTAAGTTATAGGGTTGTGCTTATTTATGGATATCATCGTAAGGTTAGCTTATTGTTGCGAAATGTAAATGTCGTGGCTAGGATAGAGCAAAAAGTAGGTTCATTTAAATGGATTCTGTTGGTGTTTTAAAAATATTTGGGTTCTGTTTATAATGGATCATTTTAGTGGGTTTTTTACCTCTCGTCCATGAGCCTTGATGATGAAATGCAACATGTATACTTTCTTTGGTTTAATGTGGAATCACTGACAGAGCAATGATTTTGATAACGTCTTAAAACTGGGTTTTTGTTTTGAGCTTGCTAGCTGCGATTTCAACCCTTATTGTCAAATATGTAGAGTGCATAAAGTTTCGACGGTTAATCCTTCATGTATTTTAGTTTCGTTGGCATAGTTTACTTTTGACTTAAGTGGAAAATTGTAAATCTTTACAACGTTGTCGTTTTTCATATCGAATCCTATAGTATTCAATTCTTGATATGGTTTGATATAGCGTTATTTTTAAAACGTCAGCCTATAGGATTTGATCCTAGCCTGTGTGGGTTGGTGGTTCATTGTTGTAGGAGTGGCTTTTGTTTTAGCAAAAGTGCTGACAATATTCGATCCTGAATCCTATTAAATGGATACGATATGCAATAATGAGTTTGTATTATGTTTGCATTTGATTCTTATCTTGATGATAGATAGTATGATTATTGTTCATAATAAATCATTCCTACGAACCTTGATAGGTCTCGATGGCTGGAATACTATGTAGGTAAATTTATAAAGTTGGAAATATTTTTTGGGGTTTGTTTATGTCTAATTCATAGATTTTAAAATAGGTTAACTCTGTTTATTTTATGTTTTTGTTATAGTATTTAAAGTTTCAACAATGATAATTAATGTACATGAGTGTTGAACACCTTCATAGAAAGATCTATCTAGCAAGAGAGAACACAGCTTGCAAAACAGAAAAAAAAAATGAAAACAGAGAGAAGGAATGAACAATTTTGTACTGACATGTGTAAAATATTACAATACATAATAGCTATCCTGATTAGCAAAAAATAAGAAACATGCCATAGTAGTGGTCTAAAGAGAAGTGATGAATTCCATCAGTTACAGAGTGAACTGACACCAAGGATGTCAGTTACAGAGGAAATTGAGCCTGCATGGGTCTCCAACACCCCCCCCCCCTGAACAATACTATGGGGTAATAAAGAAAGGGCCTCGGCAACTAAGGCAATAATAGGTCGCCCAAAAACAATGCAACTAATGAACACTNAATGCAACTAATGAACACTGAAATAGAATGAGGAAAGAGGGAAAACCTCATGGGAATACCCCCCCTCAAGATATAATGTAGAAAAAGAAGAAAAAGATAGTTGTTAGGAAACTATGTCCTTCACTCCAAGACGATCACGCAGAGAGTGGAACTTCTGCGCAGTGAAGGTCTTGGTGAAGATATATGTAGTTTGTTCAGCTGAAGTTAAAAACTGCACGTGATGATCTTCTCATGCACCAAATCTCTGATATAGTGCATGTGGATCTCTATGTGCTTTGTATGTTGCCTCTGTACTGGATCTCTGCAGAACTTTAGAGTGCTTTGGTTGTCACACCAGATGACAGTAGGACGGTGGAACTGGATTACCAATTCAGTGAGAAAATGTTGTAGCCACAAATCCTGAATGGTTATGTTGACTACCCCTCTGTATTCAGCCTGGGATGAAGATATAGCAATAGCAGCCTGCTTCTTGCTCGACCAACAAATTGGCATTGAACCTAGACTGAGTGAGTACCCAGATGTCGACTTGCGATGAATGTTATTTCCAATTTAGAATCAATGAATCCTATGAGATCCAATGTAGAATCTGCTACATAGTGAATCCCAAAGGTGATGGTGTCATGTATGTATCAAAGGATCTTCTTGGCAGCCTTCCAATGTAGCTCATGTGGCTCCTACATGAACCAAGAGACTACCTAATTGAATACAAGAGGTCTGGTCTAGAGTGTGTAACATAAAACAAGCTCCCTAGTAGCTGTATGTACAGAGTGTTGTCAACCAATGGAGTGTTCTTTCCATCCTTAAGTTTGACCCCAGATAGCAAAGGAGTCATTGCAGACTTATAGTCTGTCATATGGAATCACTCTAGAAGATATCGAGCATACTTGGCCTGAGATAGTTTGATTCCTGAGGCATCATGGATGATTTGATTCCAAGACCAAGGAGGAAACGTAATGGACCCATGTTTGTCATCAAAAACTTGTCATGGAGAATACTCTTGATTGTAGCAAGTGTTGAAGTCGAGCTTCCAGTGATCAACAAATCATCCACATATAAAACTAGTAGCAGAAGTGAGTCAGTTGTCCTAAGCATGTATACATTCAGATCTAAATTACACTATACAAATTTTTGGGACAATAAGTAGGAGTCCATCTTGGAATACGATGCTCCCAAGGCTTGCTTAAGGCCGCAGAGAGACTTCTTCATTATACAAACCAAGGATGAATCTTGTATGAAGCCCTGTGGCTACTCCATGTAGATCTTGTTAGAGATGTCACCATGAATAAATGCATTCTTCACATCCATCTAATGGACTTCCCACCTCTTGGATGCAGCAATGGCAAGTGCCAATCGAATGGAATCCATATTTGCTACTGGAACAAAAGTCTGATCATAGTCTAACCCATGAACCTACTAAAAGCCTTTGGCAACTAGCCTGGCCTTGTATTTGTTGATCTAGCTGTCTGCTTCCTTCTTGGTCCTGTAAATCCATATGCATTTAACAAGCTTCATGTCTAAAGGAAGTATCACTAGATCCCAAGTATGGTTCTCAAGGAGAGATTTGTACTCATCCTGTATAGCAGCTTCCAAGAGGGGATTCCCTATAGACTTTGCATAGGCCTATGGGTCTGAAGATAGAAGCATGTAATAATGCATGGGAATCACTGGTTCGGTAGCTGTGAGTGCATGAGAAGGACCCTCAAACTGGGACTGCATGCTCGGATCTACTGGATCCCCCACAAGGTCACCTACATCCTGTGGAGTTGTCTATGAATATATCTCTCTTAAGTTGATTGTTCTCTCAGGGGAGAAAAGAGATGGATCAACATATTCATGCTCATGTTATCCATCAGATTCAGATATCAAATCTAAATCATGATATGAATGAGTGGACTCATCATCGTGGATGTGTGGTGTAGGTAGAGGAACATAAGTCTCCGCATGTGACTCCAATTGTGCATGCAAGGGGATTTCCTCAAACTGGACACTTCACTCAATGAAGAGCTTGTCTATAGAGGGATCAATCAACCTGTAACCCTTCACATCATTAGAATATCCCATGAAGATACATGCAGTGCTTTGAGGATCTTGTTATCACCTGCCTTGTAGTTTCCTGTGTGAGGTGGATCCAGGATGGATGGTAGAGGGGCAAGCAACTAAGGGGTGGAACCACGACTGCCTAGAATCCCAAATGGATGGTTGTAACACCAATCAAGGTAGCCTTCACTTGATGTTATCCTAGTCCAAGACACCCAGATCTGCTTTCGGTAGGAGAGATCATACCTAGACACCAAAATATATCAAATAGGGCTTTAAGGTATGTAAGGTGCAAGGAAAATGGAAACCCTAGCTCTAGGGTTAAGGTACTAGCAACTGGTGGATATGACCACTGTCTTGGGAAATGTAACTATGATAGGGTGAGCAAGAACAGAGTTGGGACTGTCTAGTACCAAGGAGATAGACTTAGTGAAAGGTAGTTGACTTGAGTTATCAATGAGTGTTGGCAAAGGGAATGGGAGGAGATCTTAAGGATAGGGCTAGCCCTAGTTAGGAGATCAGTGCTTTATGTGTATTGGGAAATGGAGTCAGCAATAAACCAATGTTTCAATGAACCCACCTGGGATACACCTTGATCTATGACCCCCAAAAAATGTTGGTCTAGAAAAGCTAAGGTACATGATAACCAGCGCAATGAAAGGCTAGCGCTAGGGATTGGAAAAATAGTTTGCATATCTAGGGTAACCTAGAGGATAATAACTCAGTTTTGAAGGATAAATGAGGTCAAGATGACTTGATCTACAAGACCAAATCAGAAAATTAGCAGAAACATCAGATCTAGAAAACTCAAAATCTGAGGAGGGGGGCTAGGAGGTTGAAAACCAAATTTTCAAATCTAGGGAAAACCAGAAAGAAATAGCTCAATGTTGGGGGTGTTTTGGAGTGCTCAAGCCCTGATCTATCAGCCTATCTTGTCATATTTCAGAAAAAAAATCACTTTTGGAAAAGTCCAGTTTTCAGTGAGGGCGCTAGGGCTGTTTAAGTCAATTTTTCAGATCAAGGTCAAACTGTCAAGAATTTGGACAACATTGGGGTTTATTTGGACTATGTGGGACCTGATCTATCCATCTATGAAGTCAGAATTCAGAAAAAATAAAAACCCTAGCAGGTCAATTTTTTGAGTGGGGGGTTATGTAGTTTTTTGGCAGAAATTCAGATCTAGGTCAAACCAGCATGAGTTTGAATAGTGTTGTAGTTTATTTGGGGAAGGGGAGGCCCAATATATGAAACCCAGAAATGGTTTCACAAAATATCAAAGGATTCCCAGATTTATTGATTTTTAGGGTTTTTAGTATTTTAGGAGTTTTTAGAAAAAGTTGAAGTAAAGCAAGGTACAATCGAATAAGATCTGAAAAGAAGAGAATTAACTCTTGTATATTACCTATAAAATTTTGTAGAAGCCTTTAATAGTGATGATATTTTCTATCCCGATCAATTCTGGAAGATCCCTGTGATTTCTATGGCATATGCAAGCTCCAAGCCACCAATGCGCCCCCTACCTTGCATGAGCAAATGTCAACCATATCAGATTTTCCAATACAATATAAAGAAACTAAATTATATAATAAAGTAAAACGAAGTAATCATAGATCGCAATGAAACTAATGAAAACCCCTTGATCCAAGACGAAGAAAACCGAGCGAGTTCAGGTCCCCCTACAAAAACGCTCCAGCCAAAACACCCTCTTGTAGACAAAACAATGATAGAAAAAAAATATAGATCTCACAAGAATTTCCACAATGCTAGGAAGCTGAATATTTTCCAATCACCATATGAGAACATCAGATGCAAAGCAGATCCCAAAAATTTCCACAAAAAAGTCTTTCTATTATTCAGATCCAAGAGCCAAAGATCCTTTACAAATGAGAAGCTCTCTCTTTTAAAGAGAAATGAGAGAAACACAATCATAAACAAATCCTAACCACTTTCAAAATGAGTGGCTAAGATTAAAAGATTAAATGTTCTAATCAATGGTTAGATGAGCTCAACATACAACACATGGATCAATATAACCATAATTTACCAAAGTGGACTAACCCACCCATAAAAAAGGTAACCCACTCAACAAGAAATGAATGAAAGAACATGGTGGGTCCAAGGAGTGTTTGACTAACTCCCTTTGGGTGTCCCCATGGCACAATAAAATAATATAATAATTTAATTCTTTGACATTGTGCCTCCTTGAGGAAATCGTGAGCCTCCCAAAAGAGCTCCAGAAAATAATATAAAAATTCCCAAAAATAAGTGTGGGCCCAATCAAGAGCCACAAATGCTGTAGAAGGTGTGGAGGAAATCACTTTCATCATCATGACTTGTCCCATGTCATTTCGTTTCCTCAGTATCCCAAATTGATTTCTTCAATAGCCATTTAGTCATTTTTTCATCTGCCTCAGGAAACATGATCCTACCAAAACAGCCTCCTAGGGTTCCTACGTTGTGAAACTGAGCCCAACAGGCTCTTTGGGATGGGGGTACTATGGTTTAAACAAGTGGCTGGACCCACCTATGCCCATGCAACGCCCTAGGAGATCCAACTGAAACATCTCCCTGCTCAAAAACATCAATCTGTGAAGAAAAACTGTATCAAAAAGGCAGAATGAACCTGATCACAAATGTAAGTTCCCGAAACTGGAAATAAACTATCTCATTAGACTCAAAGAGTCCAAATCCATCTAAGGTGTATACTCATACCCCTCATAGGTCTCTAATTGATCATCAATCGTATCCAATAAACAATATAACCATATGTGAATAATCAGACACCAATAATAATTCAGACTATATCCATCTGCTGCAAGTGTTAAAAGGTTAAGACATGCTGTACAACTCATTCAAGTGACAATCACAACAAGTAGCATTCATTTCACTAGTGGTACATCAACCAATACACATATAAGGCTTTATTTATTATTACTCAGACTTATACTTTCAAACTATACTCACTTCATAGCTATAGCCAATTTGCTAGTGAAAGGTGAAGGGTGAAAATGACAAGGCTAAGGAAAAGGAGGACTTCTTGCTTAACATCATGACACTTTGGATAAGGAAAAGGAAAACTCACTATAACCAATGTCGGACAAACAACAACATAAGGAATGGCAGTGCCTCACAAATGGGTGAGTTGTTTCGAGAGTGCTTTATTCAACTTAGGCATCATGTCTACATCAAGCTTGATCCAAGTTCATTAGGATCCTTATTTTATTCCATGGAATTTTTGGACTATATGACCCTTTTGAGACTTCACCAGTGCTTAAAAGCACATCTAATCGCAACTTTCATCCAAGACATATTTACTTTAATAAGGTCAACAATTTTTTGATATAGCACATTTTAAACCATTGCTTTTTTAGACCTTTTCTTATACTCTTCAAGGAGTATTTTAGCATTTCATTTCTCTTGCCCTTTTTACATATGTTAAGAAACATAGTCTTTCAATTTTCATTTTCCATGGGCACATATTCAATATTTTCAATATAGGTAGTACATGAGCTTTCAGTTTTAGCCAACAACATCTCAAGTGACTAGGGAGAGTTCTGCATAATGCCAAACATTGGGACAACCGACCAGAATGATTTAGACATACAATCCAACTTACCAAAGGCAAGTTTTGTCACCAACTCAGAGCCAAGACACAATAAAAACAAGGAGGCTTGTCCAACAAAATTTCTAGCGGGGAAAAAGGTCCTCCATGCCATAAGTCAAGAAGTCGGTCGAGTTGAAAATTAAACCGCAAGGTAATGGATGGGTGGAGACAGTGAAATATGAAGCCAACACTAGCAAGCCAAAACAATGGTGGGAATGACTACCTCTATTCTCCATAAGGAGGGTAAAATGAATGAGTATAGATCAAGAACTTCCAAGTATAAGTAGGGACATCAATACATAGTACAAGATACAACCAATTCCATATAATTATGACCGCCAGATCATGACACCACAAGTTAATACATGTCACAAAAATCAGTATAAGGGCAATAATAACCATAACACAATATAAAATGATGAGTCATAATCATGCAATATAATCCATCCGAGACACCATTTGTCCAGTGAGAAAGAACTAATATAAAACTAGACATAAATGACTACTCTGAAATGACATAAATGGCTACATCGGTCCTCAAATATGAGTGTCCTGAGACTCAGTCCCGACATGGGATAGTACAAGAGTCCACTGATATAATAATGATCAATCAAAACTGCTCATCTCAGCATGTCATATGTAAGAGATCTGGCTGAAAAAATGTTTTGTGTCTAAAAAATAAAATATGGTAGCCTAGCTACTATATGTGTGATAACACCTATCTCCAGCTGGGACAAGTGCTCTACTGAAAAGAGCACTTGAGAACCTCAGAATCTCTAGTCCTTGCACTCTGCTTCTTGCATCCTCAATCAATCTATCTAGCTCTGCAACCGCTACCAAAAATGTGCCTGACTACCTGCAACATGTCCAGAGCTTTACCAAAATCACAGACCGGTCGTCAGAACTATATATGGAGAATATATAAAATACTGAAAATAAAGATGCATGAAACTGAAAAAGCATGAGGTAAATCTAATCTATAACCATAACTTTCAGTAAAAGCTTTATTTTTATTTTTTATTTTTATTGTGCAGGATAACAGAAATAAACACTATACTAAGAGCTTCAAAAGTGAGCTTCAAACAACTAAGAAAAACTCTATACTACTGCCGGAAAAGGCTTATTCAAGTCCTACCTACTCTACTCTACCAGGCCAAGTGGGACTCAAGGCTAAGTGGGGTTGGGAATGTATCCACTCAAATCCCTTTGGTTGACAGGAAGTAGAATGTGTCATCCAGTATTGGTAACAAGAAAACACATATCACTAACACAACGTTCTACAGAAAAAGGTCCAACCCAGAGATCATTAGCTTGCCCCGATCGAAAATGCAGCAAGTGGTTTTGGATAAGGACTCAACTTCCAGTGGGAAATATATTCCTATTTACCGATTCGGGGACCACTTCAGTATTATGTATCGGTATGGTATGGACATCAACGAGGTTTTGTGGCTGCGGGGTGAAAATCTTTGAGCTTTTCCTGGAAGGCACTACATCAAATTTGGGTGGACCACCATCAATGGGAATAGCTATGCTACCAACTAGGATCTCTCTAATTTATTCCCTTACCCCCTCTAGACTTGCATTAGGCTTATCACTATGAGGAGATACTACATGTTTGACAGTTTCTCCCACTATCCATAAACCTTTATATTCTTCCAAAGGATGAGGACGATGGGATATAACGGTCCCATGGCTAGATCCTTCCTCTGTAGGAACACGAATATGCATACCCTGTAGATCGGTTGGCTCTACTCTAGGATATGGTGCAGGAGAACTAGGAATGTGAGATAGATCATGATTATGAAGACTAGATGACTCGGGTGGCAGAAGAAATTTAGGAATGAGAGGATAAGCAGACAAGGAATTAATCGGCATGGCTGAAGGAGTTTGAAAAATAACAAGATTATTGAGACTAAAATCTCCTTCAAGTGCATCATTTACTAATACATCCTCTTTCCAACTTAGAGAGCTATCATGGACTTGAATTAAGCTACCATATTCCAAAGATAAATGAGATAATGACCTAGCAAAGTCAGAAGCATGGGTGCTATTGACCTCATTATCAACCTCTATTCCACCAGACACTTCAAGATGGTTTTCCCATGGATAAATAGTCTCTAGTCCTTGGCTTTCTCTTTCTCTATTTTGGTCAATCAAAGAAAACCACTCATTGACTCTACGAGGGATTGTTTCAACCTGCCTGGCATCATTAACTTCATCAACCTCAATTATAAGACTTGTAGCATTGTTTTGCTCGGGATCTTGGAATGGGATCTCATTTCTTCTTAACTCCTCTAATTCCTCCGAGCACTCACCTTCAGGCATTTCCAAACTAATCATCCTAGCAATTTGAGTTGTCTGATTTTCTTCCAAAGATAAATCCGAGTCTTCCATTGCTAGAAACATGCTTTCAGGATGCCTATATTTCCACACTTCATTTGCATCTTCTACAAAATGGGCCTTCGCATTATTCAACAATTCTTCCCCTATGTATTTTTAATCCCTTCTTCAAAATTCTCCAAATGCTTCTCATAGAAAGGTTCCCTATTGATCCTGATCAAAGCCCCATCAGAGTTTGGGACACAAAGGTATGATAGGTCCATCATGAGGTATCCACCTACACTAGCTACCCACTTTCTAGATAAAAGTATTCCATATGCTAGGGGTAAGTCAATAACAACTACATCCATCATAGTGCAGATGTCGGAGCATGCAAACATATCATCTCTAAGGTTTTTTATCAAGCCATAGGATGGCACTCATCTTGAATCTATGCCACACACATTTCCATAAGGCCTAGTCACTTCCAATCCCGTTTCCTTCATGACATGCAAAGGAATTACAATCATAGCTTCTCTGGAATCCAACATGCAATTATGCAGGAGCATATTCTGAATGTGCAAGGTTAGGTTAAAGGTAGGGGGACCACCATTCTTTCTTTCATAGATAGAAGATTGTATGTTAACAGGTGGATCCTTTTCGTCTTTTCTAGGATGTATCCTCTTAGGATTTTGTATGCTATCAGGTTCTAAAATAAACTCAGGGGTTTTTTCTTGGCCAATGCCATCAACGAACTCTTCTACTTGGCTTCTTACAGAGGGAACATTCATCAGTTCAGTTATAGGGATGTTACACATTATCTTGCTCAACTCTTTCTCGATGTCAATGTTCAAATTCAAATCTCCTAAGGCAAGATATTCTTCTTCCTTTTTGTCTTCATTCATTACTTTTATTTTCTCAAAGAAATAAGTATGGGAATCCACTCTTCATTTATAAATTCTAACCTGTGGTTCTTCTTTTGTTTCAAGGATGTCTACTGCACAACATGAGGGTTTAGGCTTATCAACAAAATCCTCTTCCTGCTCCCAAGTTTCCTCCTCCTGCTCCCATGGTTCTTAGTCTAAGAGAATTCTTCCAAACTCATCATCAAAAGACAAATCATTCATGAAATTGATGTTATTTGGTTGGTCTTCAGGGTGACTGGATTTTGTTGGTTCTTCATCATTTTCATCACACCAATTAACATTCCTCTTCTCAGGATTCTCTGGATACTCAGGCCTTCTTCTATTAGGATCTCTCTCAGGACCTCGATTGTTGTTCCAATAAGGTCTAGGGCCATAAGGGTTTCTATATCTCTCAGGATCATGGAAACTAGCCACATTTTTTGTCAGGACAGTTAGTTGCCTCATCATTTCTTGCATGGTTTCTAACATGTCCTTTGTCTCTTTTGGCTCATTCACAAGCTCCTTAGGATTTCAGAGCTTAGGATTGGATATAGAAGTGGATGGGGCATAATGATCAAAGAATTTTTTCTTTCCCATAGATGTCACATGCTGCTCAGCCATCTTTGCATTGAACTGGGTAGTCTTCAAATCATTCAGATTTTTATCCTTCAAATTAAAACCCAACCAACCATCAAAAGCATTCAGATAATGGATAATAATCACTTGGTATTTTGAACTAATTTCATTTGGGATGTTTCCTACAGTCTTGTCAAATCTCAGGTTGAATTCATGGACTGTTTCATCCTCCTTCTTCTTTATGTCAAATAGCTGATGCAAGAGGAACTTCCATCCAACTTATGAGACCAATCACTATTAAGCTTTGTGACGAAGTGGTCCTAGCCATTGATGGATGAAGCAGGTAATCTATCAAACCACTTCTGCATATCTCCTTCCAGAGAAAACAGAAGACCTATCATGAATACATCTTCATCCACAGCTCCATATGCTTCCCTATGGTCCCAAACTTTATCAATGTGGTCTTCAATGGAGGTAGCTGATACTCCATCAAACTTAGGGACCTTTTCAAAATATTTCTTAGGCATGTCATTTGGGGCCCCCGAGATCAGGAAGAAATCTAAAGGTGATGCCTTGGCCTTCCTTCCAAACACCCTAAGGTTTTATGGAGGAAGAGCATTCCAATTTCCACTAGTGGTTGTTCAGGCCATTGGGCTGGATGAAACAGAAAGGGATCTCAAAGGATGACTTGAGGAAATAGTGAGGCCAGACACTTGCCTATTTTTCCTTGTGTAAGTTATGGGAATTCCTTGAGGGTTTCTGGGATACTCTAGTAATTTAAGATTAATATACCGGGTACGATCCTCAGTGGAGTCGCTAGGTGAACCACACAATTAATTCATTGAAAACAATATGTCATAGGGAAAGGTGAGGTATGTTGAACTAAGGTAGGCCTCTACCTCCCCAACAATGGCACCAAAATGTTATCACCCTCCCTGTAGTTTCCTGTGTGAGCTGGATCCAGGATGGATGGTAGAGGGGCAAGTAACTAAGGGGTGGAACCATGACTTCCGAGACTCCCAAATGGATGGTTGTCATGCCAATCAAGGCATAATTCACTTTATGTTATCCTATTCCAAGACAACAATGCGGGAGACCCATATCTGCTCCTGACAGGAGAGATCAGACCTAGACACCAGAACAGATCAAATGGGGCTTTAAGGTATGTAAGGTGCAAGGTAAATGGAAACCCTAGCTCTAGGGTTAAGCTACTAGCAACTGGTGGAGATGACCAGTGTCTTCGGAAATGTAACTGTGACAGGGTGAGAAAGAACAAAGTTGGGACTATCTAGTACCAAGGAGATAGACTCAGTGAAAGGTAGTTGACTTGAGTTATCAATGAGTGTTGGCAAAGGGAATGGGAGGAGATCTTAAGGATAGGGCTAGCGCTAGTTAGGAGATCAGTGCCTTATGTGTATTGGGAAATAGAGTTAGCAATAACCCAATGTTTCAGTGAACCCACCTAGGATACACCTTGATATATGACCCCAAAAAATAGTTGGTCCGAAAAAGCTAAGGTACAGGAAAACCAGCTGCATGAAAGGCTAGCGCTAGGGCTTGGAAAGACATATTTCTAGCTCTAGGGTCATCTGGAGGCTAATAGATCAACGTTGAAGGAGAAATGAGGTCAGGGTGACCTGATCTAGAAGCCCAAATCAGAAAATCAGCAGAAAAATTAGATCTAGAAAAGTCAAAATCTGATGAGGGAACTAGGAGGCTGAAAACCAATTTTTCAGATCTAGGGAAAACCAGAAAGAAGTAGCTCAACATTGGGGGTGTTTTGGAGTGCTCAAGCCCTAATATATCAGCCTATCTTGTCAGATTTCAGAAAAAATTCACTTCCGAAAAAGTCCAGTTTTCATTGAGGATGATAGGGATGTTTTAGTTAATTTTTCAGATCTAGGTCAAACTGCCAAGCATTTGGACAGCATTGGGGTTGATTTGGACTATTTGGGACCCGATATATCCATCTATGATGTCATAATTTAGAAAAAAACAAAACCCTAGAAGGTCAATTTTTTGAGTGGGGGCTTATGCAGTATTCTAGTAGAAATTTAGATCTAGGTCAAACCAGCAGGAGTTTGACCAGCATTGTAGTTGATTTGGTGAAGGGGAGGCCCAATATATGAAACCCGTAAATGGTTTGGAAAAAGATCAGATGATTCCCATATTTATTGATTTTTAGTATTTTAGGAGTTTTCAGAAAAAGTTGAAGTAAAGCAATGTACAATGGAATAAGATCTGAAAAGAAGAGACTAACCTATTGGATATTACTTATAAAAGCTTATAGAAGTCTTTAACAATGATGATCTTTGCTATCTCGATCAATTCTGGAATATCCCTGTGATTTCTATGGCATATGCAAACTCCAAGCAACCAATGTGCCCCCTACCCTGCATGAGCAAACGTCAACCATCTAATATTTGCCAATACAAGATAAAGAAACTAAATTATACAAGAAAGTAAAATGAAGTAATCATATATCACAATGAAACTAATGAAAATCCCCTGATCCAAAATGAAGAAAACCGAGCGAGTTGAGGCCCCCCTACAAAAATGCTCCAGCCAAAATGCCCTCATGTAGACAAAACAATTATAGCAAAAAAATATAGATCTCAGAAGAATTTCCACAATGCTAGGAAGCTGAAGATTTTCCAATCAGCATATGAGAACATCAAATGCTAAGCAAATCCTGAAAATTTCCACAAAAAAAGTCTTTCTATTATTCAGATCCAAGAGCCAAAGACCCTTTACAAATGAGAAGCTCTCTCCTTTAAATAGAAATGAGAAAACCACATTCATAACCAAATCCTAACCACTTTCCAAATGAGTGGCTAAGATTAAAATATGAAATGTTCTAATGAATGGTTGAGATGAGCTCAACATACAACACATGGATCAATATAACCATAATTTACCAAAGTGGGCTAACCCACCCATAAAAAAGGTAACCCACTCAACAAGAAATAAATGAACGCACATGGTGGGTCCAAGGAGTGTTTGAATAACTCCATTTGGGTGTCTCCATTACACAATAAAATAATAAAATAAGTTAATTCTTTGACTTTGTGCTTCCCTGAGGAAATCATGAGCCTCCCAAAAGAGCTCCACAAAATAATATAAAAATGCCCAAAAATAGGTGTGGGCCCAACCAGGAGCTGCAACTACTGGACAAGATGTGGAGGACATCACTCTCATCATCATGACTCATCCCATGTCATTTCCTTTCCTCGGTAGCCCAAATCGATTTCTTCAATAGCCATTTAATCTCTTTTTTTAATCTACCTCGAGAAACATGATCCTACTAAAACAACCTCCTAGGTTGCTTGCGTTGTCAAAATGATCCCACCATGCTCTCTGGGATGCGGGTACTATGGTACAAACAAGTGGCTGCACCCCCCTATGCCCATACAATGCCCTAAGAGATTCAACTGAAACATCTCCCTGCTCAAAAACATCAATCTATGAAGAAAAACTGCATCAGAAGGGCAGAATGAGCATGGAATAAGCCTGATCACATCTGTAAGTGCCCAAAATTGGAAATAAACTATCTCATTAGACTCGGAGAGTCCAAATCCATCTAAGGTGTATACTCATACCCCTCATAGGTCTCAGTCTGATCATCAACCGTATCCAATAAATAATATAACCATCTGTGAATAATCAGACACCAATAATAACTCAGACTATATCCATCCGCTACAAGTGTTAAAAGGTTAAGACATGCTATACAAGTCATTCAAGTGACAATCACAACAAGTATCATTCATTTCACTGGAGGTACATCAACCAATACATATATAAGGATTTATTTATTATTACTCAGACTTAGACTTTCAAGACTATACTCACTTCATAGTTGTAGCCAATTTGCTAGTGAAGGGTGAAGGGTGAAAATGACAAGGCTAAGTAAAAGGATGACTTCCTACTCAACATCATGACAATTTGGATAAGGAAAGGGAAAACTCACTATAACCAATGTCAGACAAACAACAACACAAGGAATGGCAGTGCCTCACAAATGGGTGAGTTGTTTAGAGAGTGCTTTATTCAACTTAGGCATCATGTCTACATCAAGCTTGATCCAAGTTCATTAGGATCATTATTTTATTCCATGGCCTTTTTGGCCTATATGACCCTTTTGGGACTTCACTAGTGCTTAAAATCACAGCTAATCACAGCTTTCATCCAAGACATATTTATTTTAATAAGGTCAGCAATTTTTGGATATAGCACATTTTTAACCATTGTTGTTTTAGACCTTTTCTTATACTCTTCAAGGAGTATTTTAGCATTTCATTACTCTTGCCCTTGTTACATATGTTAAGAAACAAAGTCTTTCAATTTTCATTTTCCATGGGTGCATATTCAATATTTTCGATATAGGTAGTACATGAGCTTTCGGTTTTAGCCAACAACATCTCAAGTGACTAGGGGGAGTTCCGCACAATGCCAAACATCGGGACAACCGAACAGAATGATTTAGGCATACAATCCAACTTAAACAGACATAATATAAATAGGGAGGCTTATCCAACAAAAGTTCTAGCGGGGAAAAAGGTCCTCCATGCCATAAGTCAACAAGTTAGTTGGGTTGAAAATTAAACCGGAAGGTAATGGATGGGTGGAGAGAGTGAAAGATGAATCCAACACTAGCAAGACAAAACAATGGTGGGAATGACTACCTCTATTCTCCATAAGGAGGGTAAAACCAATGAGTATAGATCAAGAACTTCCAAGTCTAATTAAGGACATCAATACATAGTACAAGATACAACCAAGTCCATATAATTATGACTGCCAGATCATGATACCACAAGTTAATAAATGTCACAAAAATAAGTATAACAGCAATAATAACCATAACACAATATAAAATGTTGAGTCATAATCATGCAATATAATCCGTGTGAGACACCATCTGTCCAATGAGAAAGAACTGATATAAAACTGGACATAAATGAATACTCTGAAATGACATAAATGGCTACATCGATCCTCAAATCTGAGTGTCCTGAGACTCAGTCCTGGCATGGAATAGTACAATAGTCCACTGATATAATAATGATCCATCAAAACTGCTCATCTCATAATCTCATAAGTAAGAGATCTGGCTAAAAAATGTATTGTGTCTAAAAAATAGAATATGGTAGCCTGCCTACTATATATGTGATAACAGATCTAATGCTTTCCTCTTTTTAGAGGGTATGCAGTCCCATGCACATGATCCAAATATTCAGAAGTGGGTGACTTCCCTCCATGCCTCAAAAGGGGTCATGTCCTTGAAATATCTATGAGGAGATCTTTTATGTATGTAGTTGGCACAGTTAAGAGCCTCAGCCCATAGTTTAGAAGGAAGAGACCTTGCATGCAACATGCAAGAGGCCATCTCTATGAGGGATTTGTTCTTCTGCTCAGCCACTTCCTTTTGTTGTGGAGTGTATGGTATTGTATGTTGCAACTATATACTAGCCTCTGAGAAAAGATTTTAAAAATTCATGTTCACATATTCCCCCCCATTGTCTGTGCGGAGGATTTTGATCTTTCTCATGGACTGATTCTCTACAAGTGCTTTGAAGTCTTTGAGATGCTCAAAAACTTTATATTTATACCTTAGAAAATATACCCAAGTATATCATGAGAAATCATCAATAAATGTAAGAACATACCTCGCCTTGTTGATGGACATTTGAGGAAAGGGTCCCATCGAATCACTATGGATGAGCTCTAAGGGAGACGAGGCCCTCTGAGCCTTCCCGTTTTCAAACTTCTCTTGAGGATTTTTTCCAAAAACACATTCTTGACAAAATCCTTTGGAAAAATGAATGTTGGGAAATCCAATGACCATTCCTTGCTTGTATAGTTTCTGCACGTATCTAAGATTAAGACGACCAAATATTTCATGCCATAACCTACTACTATGACCATCATGCGTAAGTAATAAGGCAAAATATGGTTCAATGAATTCAAAAAAGGTCTAAACCATGGATCTGTGATTTACCTCACTAGTGGAAACTTTAGACTTTCTTTGTATGTCAAAGATATTCACAGCATCCAAAGTGATTTCAATTCTCTTTCCAGTGTCAGAATGTGTAATATGATAGACGGAGATAAAATTCATTGATAGTTTTGGAACTTGTAGCACATCCTCAAAGCTACCATGATTGAGTTCAATTATTCCCTTGTCGATGATATCAATAAGAGAAACATCCCCCGTCAGTATAGGAGGACCTTTTCATGCATCCAATGAAGAGAAGGCTTCCTTGGTGGCATCTATGTGGTGAGATGCACTTGAATCTAAAATCCATGCATATGGAGGTGAATTAATGGTGATCAAAGCATGTCTAGAGTTACCTTTCTAGGGAGCATGACCTTTAGGATTCTTCTTGGCGCCGTCTGGAATGTGATCCCTAGGGTTGTGCTTCTGAAGTATCTGGGCCATATCATCTATCTGCTTCTTCATGCATGAGGATTCTGGATGGAATCCTTTCTGACAGTATGTGCATTTGTCCCATTTCTTCCATTTTTCACCTATGGATCCAGAGGAATCATTGAAGGGTTTAGTGTTCCCTTCCTTCTTTGGATTTGCATGTGCTTTTCCTTTGTCTTTGGATTTAAATCTCTGTTCTGGTTTATGACTACCATCATGCACAACAAGAGCATGTGCCTTGGATCCCTTTATTTTTCCCATACTAATGAGCTTGTCTTATTCCTGAGACAAAGATTCAATAAAAGCATCAACAGTGGGCATGGTCCAGTTCTTACCAGAGGTGAGCCTCACTGAATGAAACATGGAGACAAAAACAGAGTATCCCAGTCCAAGCTTGGAGAGGATGGATAGAACCATCATTTTTTCCTCCTTAGATTTATCAACCCTACAACCCTTGAGTTGCAGTAGCAAATCTGTGTATCTTGTGAAGAAATCTTGTATATTTTCGAAGCTTCGTGGATCAAAAGAGAGTAACTCCACTTCGATCATGTGGCCTTCCATCTCATATTTATTGCCAAAGAGTCCTTTCATGGTGGTCGAAACTTCATTGGGAGGTTTGCAAGAAGAAATATGGAAAAGTAGCTCAGGGGAGATGTGCATGTAGAGGGCTTCATAGGCCTCATCCATCTGATTGAGGTATTTGGACTTTTATATGGTTGTTGTAGGCTCAACCTCCGTGGTCATAGAAATCCTATACAATTCTATGCTTCAAATAAATATCTCCATCTTTGCTTCCCATAAAAAATAATTGTATGGTGTGAGAATAGCTTCCTTTGGAAACTCCATTCTTCCAATGATTTTGAATCTTCTGTACCTGCAAATAAAAAATGCTGGTGCACCTTTGTCCTAGTAGCAGTGCTGTGATACCATGTAGATGAGTGTTGAACACCTACATAGATCGAATATAGCTAGCAAGAGAGAACACACACCTTGCAAAATAGAAAAAAATGAAAACAGAGAGAAGGAATGAATAATTTTGTAATGATTTGTGTAAAAGATTACAATACATAATAGCTATCCTGATTAGAAGAAAATAAGAAACATGCCATAGTGGTGGTCTAAAGAGAATTGATGCATGCCATCAGTTATAGAGTGAACTGACACCAAGTCTGTCAGTTACAGAGGAAACTGAGCCTGCATGGGTCTCCAACAATCAAGTTATACTTTTATGCATAGAATTTATTCTACAGCTTGTAAGTACTCATTTTAATGGTTAACAATAACACAATCCTCCCAACTTTATGAAATCTGTGAGCAGAGAAAAAGATACCGAGTTGGTTTTTTTTAGTTCCTTGGTTGATTGTTTCATCTATTAGGGTTAATAAGATCTATTTACCTAAACTTTGATGTTTACCATTTTGTTTGAACTTTTAAAAGTAAACAGGAAAATCTAGCTTAAATTAATAATCTAGCCTCTGTTACAAGAAATATATCTGTTAGGGAAAATTGAATTTAACATGTAAGTGATGGAAGAATAATGCAGAGAATAACATACTAATATCCATTCAGAATTTAATCTCCTCATTTAATAGGAGAACCTATGTAAATTGCAAGGGAAAAGTCAAGAACCTCATACCTGCAAGTTGAAGCTATTTTAATGGCTGGAAATCTAGCACACTAAAAAACCCAACATTAACAAGTTCATAGATAGATATGACCTCTATTCAGATAAGCGAATAACTTGGGAACTACCATGTTCCACCCAACCATGACTCGGAACCGTTCCTGGTTTCAATCCGGATCCCCTCGAGCTGGTTCCAACATGCAAGTAGGTTATAGATCCTAAGGTAAGGCTTCCCTATCTAGGATATCAGGTTCTGTATCAGTTTCCTTTTTCCTATTAGGAAAAATGTTCTCCAAGAACTATCTTGAATATAATTAGGTAGAATTATGGAATGATCCAATATCCCCAAAGTCTCTCTTTGTCTTGGGTTTTTATAGACGAACTTTTTAGGAAAATGGGGAGTTAGTTCAAGAATCATTTGATTTCTTGAAATAACCCCGTTTATTTAATTTAGGTAATTTAATATTTTTTTAAATTTAACTTAGGAACTTTTGACTAGTTCCTACTTTGACTCTTGTAGGTGTTTTAATATTTAATTAGCGCTAGTAATAATAATAACATGTGGATCCTTTCATTATTACTTATAGTTACTAGTATTATTACTATGCTTATTCCTTTATACATGTCATGTATAAATTATATATATGTATAGATATATTATTTGTTAACATTTTAACTTTAGATATTTTAACATTTTAACTTTAGATTAGTCACTTTCTTCAATAAGGCCTTCAGGTAGGGGTTAGCTCAACCAGGTTAGGAAACTCTAAACCTCCTTGCATGTTGGATTCCCTTGTATAACATGGTAGTTCTTCAGTACTTTGATGAGATACATAAATTTGAAATTTCATTTAATCACTTAAAAATAAGCAAGATGCGATCAATGTTTTATCAGAGTCATTTTCACTCAACCTATTAATTTTTCACCTACTCCTAGCATTTATCCAGAGCCCATACTTAGTGCTAAGAAACATGGAGTTACAAACTTAGTGAAATTCCAAATATCCTCGCTCAACACTAATACTAGGATGTATTTGTAGGATACAACTATGGATAAAATGGTCAAATATTCGATGTTCTAGAGATTATGCTTAACATCAACTTGGAAGGCTCTAGGGCTTATGCCCAACACTTCCAATTTTAATATTTTCATGTGCTTCAGAGTTTCTCGCTCAACACAAACATTTAAAGTACTCATGCGCTCTAGAGCCTCGCTCAACACTACCATTAAATACTCATGTGTTTGAGATCTTCTTGCTCAACACAAAACATCACATACTCATGTGCTCCAGAGCTTATCGCTCAACACAAACATCTCATTAAGTACGTGCTTCAGGGTCCACACCCAACACATGAAATGATTTATATAAAACATATGCAATTGTCTGACGCCCAATATATAAAACAAATCATCATTCTCATGTGCAGTGGGGTCTTAGGCCCAATATACCAAATAAAACATTGAAGCAACATCCTAATCAATTGGGCTTATGCCCATAAGTGTTAGGTCAAAATTCAGGATATTACAGTGTTTTCATAGCAGCATATTCCAAAAATATTACTTTAGGGTCCAATCATCATGCTTCCTCCCATGACCACAGAGAGGACCTTAAGACACATAAATAGTGCTCAAATAATGATGTTTTAATCCCTCCTTGGAAGAAAAGGATTCCTTGAAGATGTTAAATTTGGTGTTAAGTTTCTTCATCCTATATTCTTAGAATTTTACTTTATATCCTAAGTCTTTGGATTCCTCTCGAAACCATGTCAAAGCCCTTGCAACTAAGACATAGTGTTGAAATCCTCATAAAGTCGCTGATACTACCTAATCATTGTCCAAGGATGTCATTGGAAAGCCATGTTTGGTGTCCCTTGATACCTATATGAATCATTTACAGCATAAGGCCAAAGTTTATTCCCCTTACAAGGATAAGGACCTTAGGACCCACACTTAATGTTCAAATCCTCCTAGTGGTATTAATGTATCCAATTTGAGTTATAGGATAAGCAATGGGTAAAGGGGAAATAATATTATAAATTTATTTCTACTCACAATAGCATGTGCACATTTCTATAATGTGAATGTGCTTTATAACATTCAAATAGTTTTCGACATGCACATGTTCCTATAATGCATGCCATAGTTATTAAATTCAATTTATTTATTCTCCATTCATATTTTCCTAAATATGTCTTTGTTGATTTGGTTGCTTTGGAGTTAGCTTTTGAGTGAAAAGACTTGTTATATGATACTTGTGAAGGGTCACATCCATATAGAATACCAACACCTATTAGATATGGATGAAGGTGCTAATGGCTGGGCAGGAGCACGGCAGGAGGCAGCTGACCTAAGGAAGAAGCCTCTCTGTGCTCGCTTGTTTGTTTGTTTGTTTGTTTGAAAGAATGGGAGAAATGAAGTTATGGTATTGATTTGTATTATTTGAGGCATACTACAAACATAAGTATTTTCCAAATGGCTAGTAGAGAAAGGTTCTCTAAGTTGTTCGTTGTTCTAATCATTTAAAATTTTAGAGAAACATATGGTTGTTCAATAATATATTTACATTTTCTTAAATTTAAAATGAAAAAATATTTTAATTTCATTGTATGGATTATAATATTTCAAGTGTAATAGGTGTCTCGAAATGAGAGTGCTATTAACAGGGCTAGAGAATACCTAGGGTATTAGAAAAAAACATGCACATCTTGGTCTTTTAGTCGTCATATTTCTATTCCCATTAGTAAAAATTGTGCATACAAGATGTGGCACTTGTTTTGTGAAAAGATACTCAGGAATAAAGTTTTTTGACATTTTTGAACATCATAATATTGTAATTTTTTTTATCATATGGAATTGACATAACTTAGTAGTACGATGGCTTGGTGGAGAAATTAATTTTAGATTATCATGATTTTATGTATAAAGTGCAATAACGGCTAGACTTCTAAGAATTTGTGAGAATTATCTCCTCAAATCTAAGGACTCGATGAGAGAAATGAGCTATATATATATGCTAGATTAACGTTGTGGATAATTTTTAATATGTTCGATCTATTTACACTTATAGAATTACATTTGGTTAACATTCCTAATTAAAGGTGATTAGCATTCCATCATAAATTACTCGAAATTCATTACAATCATTGTAATTCACTTCAACTAAGTTCAAGCCAACAAAACAAAGGATAACACCACATGACATTTGGCTAGTTAGCTAGAAACTCAAGGTGATTTGAAGGTATTTTGGACATATCTTGAGCATATAAAATAGGAATTATATTAATTTGTAATTCATCACGTTGGATATAGTTATATGTGTCCAATATATATCCATCAAATTTCAGTGCAAATGTGCTCATTTACCTCCTGAAATGAAAACACTTCCCCAAAAATGTATTTAAGCAATAATTTAGTCATAATTTAGCCATATAGTGTTTACTAGAATTTTTGTTTTTTTATAGATAAATGAAAACTATCACCATCTTTAAAAAAAAAATCTTTTATTTGGTTTACCAAAAATTATTAAAAATAATAAAATAATGCTTTGTTGGAGTTTTGTGGATTTATGGAGAACTCATGCGAGGATGGAGGGAAAGCTGGAAATTATTGATTGTATATCATATATCTATTTTATAGGAAAATTAAAAGGATAATAACACAAGAAGGAAATTCATCTATAGTAAAGTGGTTGTATTTTCCTATATATAGATTTTTAATTTTATAAATTTTGTATCTTGAAGTATTAGAAACCATTTTTCTTTCTAGTTTAACTTTTCATAATTAGAATTTGCCTTAGTTAAATTTATGTTTAATGTTTAAATGTGTGTTTACTACAAGAAGAAGATAGAGCAAGTGATTCAACATGATCCAAGATCTTAACCACCATATGTAAGAACACATTCACATGCTGCCTTTGTCATTTATAAATTGTGTTGTGTGTTTAATTTCAATACTTGAGAGGTAAAAGAAAGCAACAAGCCAATAGTAATTTACATGATATCATGTAAGCACTCTAAAAATCATTGTAGAATAGAAAAAATCATTGTAGAATAGAAAAAATCATCATATATATGAAATGTAATATAAAATAAGAAATAAACAAATTTTTTTAACTAAATTTAGATATAGATTAAAATTACGCATAATTTTCATATAATCTAACAATGTATTTTAAATGAATTAAATAAAATATATATAATATCAATATGAAATTTCTATATTATTTTTTTAATATAAATTTAAAATGATGAAATACCATATAATATAACAATATTTCATATCATTATGAAGAAATATTGTAAAATGAAAACAGATAATTGCCAGAGCTCATAGTGTTTAGGAGCTACTAATAAATAAATAAGGTTTGTTTAGTGAGCATTATTTAGAAATAGATTGAAAAAACACAGTTTTCAAATAATCCAATTATATATCTTATGCATATCTAGATTTCCACCTAAGTTTTATAATTGATTCAAATGATGTTAAGAAGATGTTTATATTATATTTTATTAATAAAAATTTACAAAAATGAAATATCATCTAATATAACTCTATTTCAAAAGATTAATGACAAATATATATATGAAAACATATTTGTTAGAGTTGATAATGTTTTGTTAGAGTAAAGATAATCTTTACATGGTAAAAAAAATACATTTAATCAAACATAACATTTTATGAATTTAATTTTAATAAAATAAATGTGTTATGGTATATATTTCCTTATAAAGGTAAGGTATTAGTTTATTTTTACATATTTTATAATATAGAAACAATTTATAAAAAAAAATAGTTTAGTGATTTTTACAAATTAATATTAAAAGAATTTAATTTTTTTTAATTGCAAAGTAGTTTTTGGTCTTAAAAAACTATGCTTGAGGATGTGTCACCTATTCACTAAAACTACATCTTAACCAAAGGAATTAGCTAAAATTAACATTATTATTACTATTATTAATTTTAAAGATATTTTAAAATTAAATATAATTTCTCATCTAATATAAATTGAATATAGAGATTTAATTATTAATATAAAAATTCATTATTAAAATATTTACTGATATAGCCCAAACATATATAGTTAGCTATTAAACCTATTTAATAAAAAAACAATACTCATAACAAATAATATCACAAAAATACAATGTATAATATAATAAAAATACACTTAAATTGTGCACTCGTCAATAATAACGAATAATATAATAAAGATATAGAAACAATATGAATTTAATCAATAACAATACCGAATAATATCATAAAGATAATTGTTTGAAAATTTGTAATGTATATTTTTCTTATAAATGATCATTATAAGCCTAGTGCAGTTCTTATCATTGGAAAAAAATATTAAAGACGATGGAATATTAATTGTGGCAGACATCACATCATACAATGTATTTTATCTCAAAACAAAAACCATTTTCTGCCCTGCAATTTTCCAAAACCCTAGGTAATTTACGGCACCAATAACCAAAACCCTAGGTAATTTAGGGCACCAAGAAAAGGTTGGGCTTCATCCCAAGATCAAGAATATATGCATCCTTAAAAGGGAGATCCATGCTACAGTCAAAGACCATCTTTAGATCGTATAAAGTTCACCCAACCATACCCAGTGGCATGTAATGTTTTATTTTGATATGAAAAATAATAAAATGAAACCCAACCTCTCTGATCGTTCTTGCTGCTGGGTATAAAATAAAGTCTATCCTAAGCGAGCTAGTAATGAATCACCGTGACGTTGTATTCAACGACGGCATTGCCGGTTATTAGATCGAAGGAATGAGTGCGGGCGAGTGCATAGCCGCGACCCAACCGAAACATTCCGCTTCCTCCGACGATCGGCATTTCTCTCACTTCATCGAAAACCGCATTCTTCCCCACCATGGAAAGGGTGCTGCCGTTGAACTTTCCGGTCTCGAACACAAACGTGGTGGCCATAAGCAGATGGACTTTCTCTTGGCCTGAAGAAACGTAAATACCCTGCGCTCTGCCCACCAGTTTGGAGTTCGCATCCGGGCTTTCCGTCAACCAGTCGTCCATTACCATAACCTTGCCGAACACAGTAGGCGAAGAGTTGGTGGTGGGAGCCGAGGCCACCTCCACGGCCGTCACATTTTCGCCCACCAATATATCGTGGAAATAGAAATGCAGATGGGTTATCTTTTCCTGCCCTAATTTCGGTTTGGCGTCCACCTCCGCTATGTGAAGGCAAACCAACAACAGCACAGTGGCCGCTGTAAGAATTGCTGCCGAATAACCCTTGCTCGCCATCTCTCAAAATAGAGAAGGATACAAGAAATACCTATAGTGATGCAAGCTGGCTAGCTCCACTTTTATAATGCGGATGGCCGTGATGGACAAACTTGCTTGTCTGTTTCAGGAATCCCTGAATTTTTTGAGTTTCTTATGCTGTTAAGCGAATTTCAAGGCCAGATAGACTGCAATCTGTTTTTTCCGGATGAAAAAAGATCGGCGAGGACCATTTGTTTCCATGTGTGAGTTTCGATTCGTGGGTAAATAACTAGAAACTTTGAGTGGCACATTCCTAGTCGTGACCGTTGAATTAAGTACAAATAAGTAACGGGTCTTTTACGCAATAGGGTCGTTCGTCTCGTTCCTAAATACCTGACGTTTTCTAAATCATTGACCGAGACGTTTGGCCTTTTTTACCGTGTGGACGAGGTTAAGCTGGTCGATAGAAAAGCGAGGTACGCAACTCCACCTAATTAGATTAAAGGACCAACCTTTTTAACCGGTCACTTTCCTTTCATAGGGTTAAGGTGGTCAACAGAAAAGCGGGACGCAACTCCACCTGATTAGATAAAAGGCCAAGTTTTTTTATGCGGTCACTTTCTTTTCTTAGTTTCCAAGATTTTTATTTGAATCATTTTAATATATTAAATAAAAAATATTTAGTATATATTTAGATGTAAATAAATATGAGTGTAGTAATTATTAAATTGTTAATTAATATTATTTATATATAAATAAATATAATATGCTTATAATTTTTTAAGGGCATGTGTTTTTGTCATATTTTGTTTGGAAATTTTTTTAAAATTTTAAAATCATATATATTAGCTATGAAAATGGCATAATTTACGTCACATGATGGTATTGGAAATGTTGAATCTATTTCTGAATTCAAAAACACAATTTCTAAAATTGAAATTTATCAAACAAATATTACCCAATTTCAACAAAAAAGGAAAAAAAAAACCACCACCATAAAATAAAAAATAAAAATAAATACAGTAATATTATTATTTATATTATTTGATTTAGTTAAAAATTATTATGACACATTATATTTAGATTTATTTTATATTGATGTGAAACAAAATGCATTAATGCTTACACTTTTGAATTTTTAAAAATGTTTAAATAAATCAAATCTCTGCAAATTTACATTCCACATTTAACAAATATTATTTGAATTTATTTTATGTTGGTATCAAACAAAATATATTAATACTAACCTTTTTGAAAATTTTATAAAATTAAAAAAAATATATACAAACTTAAGTTTCACATTTGTCAAATCCATATTAAATTATAAAATACAACTAGCATACCCTCAAAGCGGGGAAATGAATTAGAGAAGTTGTGTGTAGATAATATAAGTTTATGTGATGAAAGCAAGTCTAGCAAAGAACCAAGTTACATCAAACTTCTAAATCGCCACATCAGTGAAAATAAGTCAATGTTTTCGCCTCGATCCTTTGAATGCCAATGGAATCTTACAAAGAAAAAAAATACAAACATCCAAGGGGCATAGATATAGGAGTTTTCCAAGTTTTAGGTAGCTTTAGAGAACTGTGAAACCCCTTGACATTGAGGAACTATACCTTTGAAAATGAGACCTTCCCTCGACGTGGAGAGACTATACCATTGAAATTGAAACTTGAACTATGCGAGACATAAAAATTCCTGCACATCATAATTTGCACAAGCAACACCATTTTTCTTGTCGACCATTCATGTGGGTCCTCTTATAGTCTCATGTATTGAAGATCATTGAAGATCATTGAAGATCATTGAATAGGAAAATAAGGTTGACAGGTGAAGAAAATATTTTGTTTCAAGTTTTTAATATCCCAAGTCAATCTTCGTATTGAATATCGATAGTATATAGTCAGTATGCCCATTAGTAGCTTGTTTCTTAATTTTCATGACATAATGGATGCAAAAGCCAACCCCCTTCCACGCACATATTGTAGCTCAAAGGGGCACAAGTTTTGATAAACGTAACAATTCCATTGAATTTTTTTTTATCTATTCTCTTCACTACACGTTTAGGCAAAGGCATGGTTCCCTTCGCTCCTTCAGTTTCCCAAAACCATCACGATGGAATGTGGAGGCCCGCTGAGTCGTAAGCTTTGATATATGAACCTAAAATTTACAATCCATTGAACACAAAGTCATCTTCTTATTGTTACATTTCTTTGCAAAATAACTAATATAAATATGACCGCTCATTAGACTCACATAAACCTTTCTTCAACCTCCAGATTCACATAAGTTTTTCTTTCTTTTTCAAGTTCTACAACTTTGGTTAACTCCATCAGTAGAGCTTATTGTCGAATAATTTTTTTTTCAAAACTATGGCGTCATGCTGGCCTGTTGATTTTCTAAATCCCAGCCAACCTTCAAATCACCCACCTGTTTTCCAGTGCAATGTCTTTTTGGCTCATAGAGTTTGGATTTTCAGATGTACAAACCGAGTGTTTGGTGGACCTACACAATTGTGTTTCAAAAGATATGCATGACCGCCAAGTGTCCCATGGAAAATGTGAAAGTAGACGATTGGAACGGCACAAATATGTATGACAAACTATGAAAGCTAGTTAAGAAATGTTGTTGAAAGCTCTTCTCCCGTCGACTTTGGCATTGGATAGAAATCATCAAATTACTGATGATTTGTTGCAACAATATTCTATAAGTATTGATGATTGGATACATAATTACCATGTGGGGAAATATAATGGTGCTTGTTGATTATCATGATGACAATGCATTTTATAGTATTTAAATGAGGAGGTTGCAATTTGTTGATAGTGAAGCTTCTCTCTTGGAACGCAGTATAATGATGATGGAGTCCCTGAATCTCATATGTATTTCCTTGAACAAACATCCCAACTCTTCTCTACCTTCCTGGATTCTAATGAAGAATTTAATGCTTCTACAGGAGTTGGGGAGCATAGCAGAAATATTCTGGCAAGATGAATCAGAGGTAAATAGAAATTTGTTGTGTTAAAGTTTGTATGTTTAGTTCGTATTAAAATATCCATGTGTAAATATCTAGTGTATGAAACATGTAAACATTTTTTAGGCATCTTGGAAGCAATACACAAAGAAATTTCCCCTCTCATGGTCATCAAAACCGAACCCAAATAGGACAGAAATGCCTAGGTATTTTCAAACAAGGATCTACATAGCATGCATTACCTACATGCATCAATATGTGAATCTATGAGACTTTATCAGCCAATCCTCTTAGACTCTAAGCACACTCTCCACAACAATGTTGTCCTTGACGGGACTATCATGCGTAGAGCCACTCGAGTGACTTACCAGCCATACGCCATGGGTCGTAGAGATGCCATTTGGGGTACCGACTGCCTTGAATTCAAACCAAAAATATGGTTGAACAAGGATGGGCATTTTATCCTACAAAGTCCCTTCACATTCACAGTCTTCCAAGGCAATGCATTGGTCTATCAAATATGGTGTTTATTCAGATGAAATATGCTGCGGAAATTGTGGTTTCTATGTTCAAATTAAAGTGCTTGGTTGAATATTAAACTATTCTATCTCAACACCATTCATATATTTTTCCATTAGAGCCTTCTTGCTTTGTCTTTTCTCATTCACATTTTCATTTTACATCATCTTTAGCATACACACATTTCTTGTTGGAGTTGATCAAGGTCCAACAAGAGACCTATGACAATGGATTGACAAACTTAATTGATGCACCAATATCAAGATAAACTTGACATACTTTGACAATGTCATTACTTGACTCACTTAGTTTGGCCTTCAAACTTCACTATAACTTGAACTTCAACATTAATTATTTGATTCCATCTATTTACCAAAATAATATCTCAACTTTTAACTTGACTTTAACAATCTCAACACCTGCACTCATTTAACATTTACAAATTTTCAAGGACCTTTCATCAATCTATAGTTTGTATAACCATTGAAAATAAACATTTTACACTTCCTTATTTCATCATGGCTCATATTTCATTTACAATCAATTAGCCTCCATATAACCCAAATCAACTTACCTACATTTGACTGATATCCCCATTAATCAAACATTTATCAAAATACCAAGAAATTTCCTTCTCAAGCTAGATGACCAAATAAAAGACATTTTCTTCATGTCAAGAGATAGTCTACCGTATAACAAAGGAATGTAATAAGCCTAACATTGGTTAGAAGAATAAAATTATCGAGGCCTCACATGATCCAGATTTATGTAGGAACACAGCGAATACAAAAATAACCATAGAAAGAAATATGCAGTGGAAATAACACTTCATTTCATTAATCAATAACTGAAACTTGTTTACATAAAGAATGGAAATAAACTAGCTAGAGTGCTGGTAGCTTATCTCAGAGAAGAGATGTGGCGGTTACATGCCTTTGAACTCTGTGTTACAATGAGGCTCAAAGGCCTATATATTATTGAGAAACAATGGAAACCCTACACATCCAAAAACCTAACCCTAGGAGGTGAAATGCCTTAATGTGGGCCCCGTTGGGTAACTTGGTACATCAATTTCCTTGGGTCGTAACTTTAGCATACTACTTCTGTTTGACGCGCATGATACATTGTTAGAAATATCTGTTTAAAGACTACATTCGTAAGTGATAAATATCAAGTCCAGAATGGACTCATATTTTCCCAACAATTTGATGCCAAAAAAACATCGTTTAGGGCCTCAAAATGGCTCCGGAAGTTTAGGACCTAAAAACTGCCAAAAATAGTAAATTGTGCTACAATTAAGGAAACTAGAAAAATGAAAGAAATAGTGGTGGGGGTCCAAGAGGAATAGGTGGGTGGCCACCAATATCCTCCTGGATCATTCCTCCCCCCTTAGGAAGCAATGGTCCCCATTGCGTCGAGTTCCTCCATGAGATGAGGAAACTTCTATTGAACTTGGTCCCTAGTGAGCCACTTTCCCTAGTGAAGGAGTTGCCCTGCTTCGAAAACTTGATATAGATGGATCTTGTATTGGTGGGTGTTCTTGATTTGTGTGTCCATAATCCGATCAGTTGTGGCTTGTTCCATGCAGTCGGAGTTTAACTCTGTTGGTGTGAGTTGTTCTACCATGTCTGATGTGTCCAGTAGAGGTGGAAAGTAGGGCCAAAGGGAGTCCACATTGAACATTGGGTGCAGACCAAGGAATGGTGGAATACTAAGCTTGAAGCCATTGTCCTCGACAACCTTGGTGATGGTGTGTGACCCATATCGGAGCAGGAAAATCTTGCGATGGGGTCCAGCGAGGCACTCCTTCTGTAAATGTAGCCATACTTTTTTTCCCACCTGGAAGTTGTGTTGTACCCAATGCTGATCATGTCACTGCTTGTACTTAGCATTGGATCTGTCCAATATGTCATGAACCTGTTGGTGAATGTGCTGAATGCGCTCAATGAAGCTATTTGCCTTGGAAACTTCAGACTGGATATGAGCTGAATCAGCCTAAGTAGCTGCAAATGGCATGGCTACATCAATGGGACATAATGGCTGGAATCCCAAGCCCACCTGAAAGGGGTTGTGGTTGGTTGAGCTGTGGAGGGCCCGATTATAGCTGTGTTGTGCATACGGGAGGCTCTCATCCCATGTGTGTGGATTCTTTGAGTTGTACATGTGCAAAATGTGTACAATCATCCTGTTGATGACCTCTGTCTAGTCATCAATTTGGGGATGGAAAGCTGTCGACTTTGTGAGCTTGGTGTCTAGCATTGACCATAGGCTAGACCAGAATGTACTAAGGAACCTGTTGTCCCGGTCTGAGATTATAGACTGTGGGATACCAAAGTGTACCCACACTCATTCAAAGAATACTTTAGCAGTGGCTTCTACTATGATATTCTTCTTACAAGTTGCCATTATGGCCATCTTTGAGAATCTGTCAATGACCACAAACACACAGTCATTGTCATGCTTAGTAGAAGGAAGGCATGACATGTAATCCATGAAGATGGATTCCCAAGGTTGACTAGGGGTATGCAATGGAGTATAGAGGCCTTGCTTCTTGATGTATGGTTTGGCAATGGCGCAGGCAATGCAGGATCAGATGTACTTCCCGATGTCTTGTCAAAGGTTCAGCCAATAGAAATACTTCTACAGTACTGCCACTATTTTCTTTACCTCGAAATGCCCAGTGACCTGACTGTAGTGCGCTTCCCAAATCATCTTGGCACGCTTGCTTGAAGGAACACAAAGGTGTCCCATGTGACACAGTAGTACATTCTGGAGGTGAAATTTTGGAACTTGGTTTCCCTCCAAGAGCGTTTGGTATGTGTGGTTGAATTCTGGATCGCTCTTGTAGAAGAAGCAGCCAATCAGAAGTCTCGTTCCCACAAGAGTTGATCATGGTCATTATCGCCACAATTGGTGGTCAGCTGAGGCAGTCTGCAACATTATTGGTGCTTCCCTTCTTGTACTTGATGTTCAAATGAAATTGTTGTAGATATGTGGACCACTTCTGATGGTGATCGTTTTGTAACTGACCTTGTGTCTGCATGAACTGTAGGGGTCGGTGGTCTGTGTAGATGATCGTTTCCTTCCCCAAAATGTAATGCTTCCATTGCTGGCAAGCATGTACAATGGAATACATCTCTTTGTCATAAGTGGGATATTTTTGGACTGTGTCTAACAGTGTCTCACTGTGATATGCCACTGGATTCCCTTGTTGAGTAAGGACTTCCCCAATAGCATAGTCAGAGGCATCTGTCTCGATCTCAAATGATTGTTGCAAGTCTGGTAATGTGAGCACTGGGGTACAACAGAGGCGATGTTTCAATTCTACAAACTCCTTCTGCTGAGTTTCTGACCAAAAGAATTTTGCTTTCGCTCCTCCCTTGGTGACTTGAATCAAGGGCCAAGTGATATGAGAGAATCCCAACATGAACCTGCGGTAGAAATTAGCAAGCCCCCAAAAGCTGCAAAGCTCTGTTAGAGTAGTTGGGGGTGGCCAATCCCGAATGACTTGGATCTTGGTTGGATCCACATGTACCCCATATTCATCAATAATGTATCCTAGATACTAAACCTGGGTCATGCCAAAAGTGCACTTGTCCAAATTGGCACACAACTTGTGTTGCCACAATGTTTGGAGGACTTGTCGGATGTGGTGGAGGTGCTCTTCCCAATTCTGGCTGAATATCAGGATGTCATCCAAGTACACTACTACAAATGAGTTGGTGAATGGCTACAAGATGTCATCCATCAGTCTCGTGAAGGTTGCAGGAGTGTTCTTCAGCCTGAAAGGCATGACCAACCATTTGAAAAGGCCCTCCTTGGCTTTGAAGGAAGTCTTACATACATCAATCAGATCGATCGGTACTTGGTGATACCCATACTTTAAGTTGATCTTGCTAAAATATTTTGCTCCTTTAAGCTAGTCTAGGAGGTCATAAATATGTGGAATTGGGTACCTATTCCAGACAGTGATCTTGTTCAGCACTTGATAGTCAATACAGAGTCTCCAAGTCCCATCCTTTTTCTGTACCAACACGATCGGGCTCCCACAGGGAGATGAACTTTGCCAAATGTTACCCTTTTGTAGCAGCTCCTAAATTTTCCTCTTGATTTCATCATTCTCCAAAACAGAGCGGTGATAGATCAGTCCATTGGGCAGCAGTGCACCTAGGGTCAGATCTATGGGGTGCTTGACCTGACAACAGAGAGGCACCCCAGTGGGTGCACTGAATATGTCCTGGTACTCCTCCATGAACTTGTCCATTTGTTGTTTTCATGCAGAGCGGCCTTGTCTGGAGGTTGTGGCCACAATATTCTTCTTACCCTGAGGGTGGATCATCAAGAAAACAAACTTATCGATTTTGGAAATGAGCTTACTACATTGTTTTGTAGTAACCAAAGAGATAGCGGTAGGGGGTGGTACCTCCGGTATCCTGTACAAATCATTTTCCAACGTAATAATAATAGCGCGCGGCCAGGACTCATACACAACATGTCACTTCCATAAGTATGGTTGACCTAATAATACATCACAAACATCAAGAGGAGAAATATCACATAATACCCTATTGGTGAAGGGCTTGATGCTGTAGGGAAGGCAACACTGCTAGCTGACGTGAAGATCTCATCCTTGGTAAAGCCACCCGATGGTGTATGGATGTAGGTGTGCTGTGGTCGGAAAACCCAACCGCTTCATGAACTTTTCTGAAATCAGGTTCTTTTGTCTCCCATTGTTGATGATGAACTGTAGTGGGGAACCCTTTACCCATATTTGGGAGTGGAAAAGATGCTCTTCCTCCTCTGAATCTTCTAGTTCTTCCTTTTGGATCTTCATGGTGGCAACGGTGGTGTTGGGCTCTGCATCGATAATATTCTTCCCTCTGTCATTCCCCTTCTTGGGTTCATATTTAGTGTCAGAGTATGCATCTGATTTAGAAGCCTTTATCTCAGCCACTTGTGACTGCTTATCCCGACACTCACTTGTGTTGTGAGTGGGGCTCTTATGGAACTCGTACCACTTTCCCACTTCCTTCTTCGGCTTTGGAGTGTTGCTCTTTGCTTGTGGCTTTGGAAAGTTTTATTGAGTCACCATGCCTTGGTTGTTTCCTTGGTTTTGTGGTTTGGGGGAACCTTTCCCTTTCTTCTGATTCATAGATCCAAAGTCTCACTTTTTCTATTTGAATTTTTACTCAATTTGGGAAGCATACCGATATGCCATACCAAGCGAGGAGATGTCGAGGAACTCCATTTCCTCCTGAATGTATCTGTGCAGACAACTATGGTACTTCAGCACCAAATGTTTCTCTGAATATTTGATACCCAACTTGGTGCACAGGGTATGGAATAGATTCGTTAGCTCATGCACATCTTGATCTCTTTGCTACCGCAACGTAGTCCATTGGATGTACTTGTCCTCATAGCTCCCCACCAGATAATATTGTCCCTTTATGGCATTTTGAAAAGAATTCCAAGTGGGTACGACTGAGAATAGAGAGGATTTGTCCTCATCCTTTCTCTCACAGTAGGTTTCCTACTAGTCCTTGACATGGGGGGCGGATTTGAGTAGAGAAAAAATAATATTTTCCCAGTCAGAAAAGTCATTAACCGAGAAATATTCTTCTAATAGATTCAACCATCTATCTACATTGTCTGCATCTATTCGACCATCAAATATGAGAATGTCAAAGTTTACTTGTACCTTAAAAGGGGTTGCACCTCCAGAGTGGCTGCTAGATGCAGATGCGCCGCCAGTGGGAAGTCATTGAAGGATCTGGGCGAAGTTATCCATCATCGCGATCCTTTTTTTTTCAAGGGCCTCCTTGAGAAACGTTCTGATAGGATCTTCTGCGCCCTCATCTTTCTTTTCATCCCCCATGGGTGGCCATCAGGATTTGCGAGGCTGATCAAATAAAGGTTCAACCAAATGGAGCCCTAACTCTTTATACCTCGCCCTCGTTGGGGACATGCAAAGAAGGATCGAGAAAGAGCAGATTGCTCTGATATCACCAATCATGATTTATGCAGGAACACAATAGAATAACAAATAACCATAGAAACAAATATGCAGTGGAAATAAAACCTCATTTCATTAATCAATAACTGAAACTTGTTTACATACAGAATAGAAATGAACTAGCTAGAGTGCTGGTAGCTTATCTCTAAGAAGAGATGTGGTGGCTACATGCCTCTAAAATATGTGTTACAATGAGGCTCAAAGGCCTATATATTATTGAGAAACAATGGAAACCCTACACATCCAAAAACCTAACCCTAGGAGGTGAAACGCCTTAATGTGGGCCCCGTTGGATAACTTGGTACATCAATTTCCTGGGGTCGTAACTTTAGCATACTATGTCCATTTGACGCACATGATACATTGTTAGAAAGATCTATTTAAGTACTACATCTATGAACAACAAACATCAAGTCTAGAACAGACTCATATTTTCCTGACCATTCGATGCTAAAAAAATGTCGTTTAGGGCCTCAAAATGGCTCCGGAAGTTTAGGACCCGAAAACTGCCAAAAATTGTAAATTGTGCTACAATTAAGGAAACTGGAAAACTGAAAGAAACAATGGTGGGGGTCTAAGAGGAATAGGTGGCTGGCCACCAATATCCTCTTGGATCATCACATCTTAATGTGTCTCATTCCCTTTAAGCCACTCTCATACTTCACTATTGTTAGCAGCATATTATTCAGTTCACAACTTCCAATCAAACAACAGCTCTAGTTTTCAATAAACTAGTCGCACCTTTGTAGAAGAACACATGAAAATCCACCCTTTAAGGGATCTTCAGATACATATGGATGTGGCCAATCTCGACAGTAATAAACAAGAAGGTGGCTTCTAATCGCAGCTCCTTTCTTTTATAATTTCTTGGCAACCCAACCTCAAGCCCCTTTGTTCATGTGACTCTATTTTCTTACTCTCTTCTCATCTTTGCAGACTTCATCTTGGGACTGGAAAGGGCAACGAATCCTCTCGAGCACAAATATATGGCAGTCTCTTCCTCTACAGGTGGCTCCTGTAATTGCAAGGGTTTCTTCTACCGAATGATAGCAGATGACCCATAGACTTCCACATTGCATATTCATGCCAAACACTAGCACTTTAAGCCAAAAATTACAAACTGGACACAAACATTTCATACCACAGATTGAGGATGCAAACATTTTCCACCATAAATACTGAATAATGTCTGGTGATTTCTCTCTGCATGTAAATTTCTGCACTTTGAGCATTGTACCGTAGCAGATAATGGATCCTTTATTTTGGAGTTAGCACTAGATTCTTATCAGTGATGGTCTATTCTAGAACGTGCATTATTGACCAATATGAAAGAACGACTTCACCCTCCACACAACAGCGACACAACAATCAAAAATAGCGACATCGGTTCTCTGCCACATGCTAGAACTCCTTTAACACACTATACAACCTTCCACACAAAAAAAACATATTTAAAATCATAGCACAGACTCTCCACTCTATCCTGTACAAGGCACATAAACTTTTACAGGATCTTCATTATCTTGGGCACTCCAATGAGGGATTCACACCTAGACAAGCTCTGATACCATATTGCAAAACACAAAATGAAGAATACAAAGACAGAGACATGAACATAGATATTACAAACTGGTCAGAGAGAGTTAAGAAAGTTTTGTTTCCATTTCTTTCTCCACCGACATGACTGAGGACAACAGAGTGCTTGGCACTATTTCAACTATCAACCATTGCATTGATTGTGGCTTCTCGATTTTTCTGCCATGGAAAACATCTAATAAACATAACAATCTTAATTATTGTCTTAACAGATATGTGCCTCAAGTAATTTAAGGTTGCATATTTGGAATTTCAAAAATATCCAATGAAACTTTTAGATATGGAATCTGTTGCTTCACAACCTCGGCCTGGATATTAGACCTGCTTTAGATGTGCCTAAGTTAGCATCCATATTCAATATACCATTACACATATATATCACACAAATATTTGATGAATCTCTGCCACCCAAACTTGTATTGTAGAATGCACCTTTCCCATCCAAGTTCTCAAATTTATAAAGTGAAAGATGAGTGGCCTCTTTTGTTGTAATTACAGCTATGTATTTTCAACAAATTTATAGGTTTGAAATAGATCTGTTAAATAAATTTGCCACGAGTTTGACTCCGGAGCAATCCTGTCCTAGGAAAATTTCAACATGTAGATATGAGTTTGGATGGGGAGCCTCACCAGATGCAGCCATAAGTAAAGAACCCACCAAGCACAACTATACTACCACCACCATAAATCCTTCCCTGATAGACATTGTTGTAGTTCTAGGCATCTCTTTACTGGTGGTAATTTACTCTAAGATTTTTGCCAAGTATTGCAAAGCTTCTCGATGGAGACCTTTTTTCAGGAGGAGAGGTAGGAGTTTGGACTATGAAGAGAATATACAAGCCGATGCTTAATCATTGGAAGGATTCCAAGACCCAGAAATATGGAAGAAAATTACTCAATCATATGGCCTAGATGAAGATGTCATTAGATCCATTCCTCTGTGCAGATTCACTAAAGCAGAGAAGCTCATAGATAGCATGTCATCATGTCATGGATAAACCATGTCATTTGGATATGTTAGCATCACTGGTACATTACAGAGTCTGTGGACATAGGGAGGCTCCTCACAGGCCATCCACAAACGATGAAACCTTATGAGCAACAACCCCTTAAATAACACCTTTTGTGTAATAATATAGATATAAAATCTTAACCCAAATTTTAAGTTATTAAACACATTATTTTCTATCATTTATTTGTTAATCAATCATTCGTTATATTGAGATCTCTTATACCTACTTATTTACTCAAATTCAAACAATAAGTTCTAAACCTTTCCATGTTTAGTCTAGAGTTAATTCATATAATTGTCCAATTTAAAATTAATAAAAATTTTCAAGGTAAATCCTTTTGTCTCTTAGAAAACACCCTTATTTCTTTTTTATATTTACATTTTTTTCAAAAGATTTTTTTTTCTTGATATTCATTATGAATCAAATAAAAAAGCGTACATAGAGTTTGTTTGACAATAAGTTTTTGACTCTCAAAAGAATTTAGAACATTAAAAAAGGATTAGAATTACACTCTCAAGACCTATGAACAAGTCTCAAAAATACCTGCTACCAATACATTCAAGTATTCCACTCTTTTCATACTAACTTACCAAAAACTAAAATATTATACTAACCATGATTCTATTTTAATCTAGTATCAGTGATCCTTCCATTAATATTTTTCGTTCTTGCACTTCTTGCAACAACATAGTTCTAAAAATCTCACTAACCACAATTTTTGAATACCTATCAACTTCCTTGTTATAAATCCTTGGAATATGTATAAAGGAAATCTGATAGAAAGAAGATATCAGTAATATCATCCTCTTGCACCAGTTATTTAGAAGGTTTACATGAAGATAGAAGTTTCCTTTTTCCCACTCAATAATGATTTTTGAGTCCCCATCGATATTCAAGGAATCAATACCACATTTGTTAGCAAAAAAAAGAAATCTTGAAAGACCAAGGAGTTCTGATTTTGTGTTGTTGCCTTGTCCTCCACCCATCCACAAATTAAACTAGTGGGAGTCATTAAGTTTGACCACCATCATGCTACCACATAAACAATTCATCAAAGCCTCATAAGAAAATGAACAAGGATGAAACACAGGCCTATAGACAAAATTTTTCTTTTGAGGATTCATAATTCCTTCAAATTCCTTCTATAATGCACTGAGAATTAATAATTTATTAATATTTTTTTAGAAAAATACTTTCACTATTATTTTTATTAATTTATTAATTTGATATTTTTGGCAGAAAGTCAAAAATAAAACATTTTGTAATAAAACAATTTAATATGCTAAAGGGGGGAAAGTGGAGATAGTTGTTCAAGAGTGTTTTTTGACCCAGAAGAGGAAAATACGAGTCGATGAATCACTAAGTGAGAACTCAAGATGCATGAGGCATCATCCCCAAAAATAAAGTCACAACTCCTAGTTGAGTGCTAAAGAGCGGGAGGATCATACATGAGCAAGTCCTAGAAAAAAAACTATATATTAGTATGTCCATGAGCAGTGGGAGGCTAGCATTAGATGGGGATTTAATCTGAGAATGCAACAGATGGCACATTAAATTATTTTTCTCTTGTGGTTCAACGAACAAGATGGGGGGTTATGTAGCAAGTAACTTGGATTCTCTGGGAGTTGGTTGGGAGGAGCAATTTCTCCACTTTTGTTTTCTCGGCGTTGTTTCTAGGTTCATAACTTCTATGTTTTAAAATGATTGTAGAATGTTTTTATTCTAGATCTTAAGAGGTTAATGTAGGACCTGGTATGTATCAGTTAGTCTAACTATTCTATGATTAAATGTGTAGTAGCAGTTAGGGAATTCTATGATTAAACATCTATACTTGGATTAAGAATTCTGGTTTTATTTGAAAATCAAATTCTGCACATAAATGGGTATGAATAATCTATTTCCAATTTGTATCATTTATTTCCAATTTGTATAGTTTATTTCCAAATTCTTCCTATACGATCGATTTCATAATGCATCCTACATTTCTTATTTATATTAATTTCCTAGTACGTAATTTCAAAACTAAATATAGGTAGGATCCCCAATCATATTAGTATTAGTCATTTTTTCTTCAAAATTAAATAGAGTATATATATAAATATATAAATATATATATATATATA
>LPNX010044182.1:72032-121091 GCA_001517045.1 Pseudotsuga menziesii
GGTTACAAACAATCCATAGAGAGTAACCCCACTCGACAAATACAATGTATAACATTATTACACAAATATTTACTTCCATCGCATATCTAGGATCCATAAGTATTTTAAAAGAACTAAAGACCACATATCCACCATAATCAAACCAAGATGAAATGTTTAAGTCAAAATCGGTCTTAGGAATCTAAGCAAATGATATGTCTGGATAAAGAATTAAAAAACATACACAATCTACAATTTAGATCACCTCAATTGTAGATCTATAGTATTAAAATATGAAAGCAATTTATCTAAGTCTAACAGGCTATAGGCCATCATTAAACAAACGAAGATTCTATCAGTCTTTTTCCTATAATCAAATCAAAATCCAATCTAGGAATTTTGTTAAGACAATCTTTCCATATTCTGCATAAACCACCATATACGGATCTGATATCCTAAGCTAGAGTTACTCTATCCATAAGGTAAATCAAATGCAGATAAAAATAATATCTTAACACATTTATAGCTTACATGCTAGTTGTTACAGTTGTGAAAACAATTGTCCGTTTCCCCAAGGATCGACGTTAAATCCATCATGGATGGAAACCAATCCCTACTTAAAATTAAATCAAAATTCTATCTATTGTATTTCCACTACTGGTCATTTATTTAAATAAAAAAAGCAAAGTAAAGTTAGGGTCGTAAGTTCATATCATGGCCACTATTATCTACATAGAGGTAAAAACCTTGGCATAACATATAATCACTTCCATCGTTTTTCCCCACATGAATGCCACAGTAAAACATCAAATAAATTACTATATTCACAGTCGTAAGACCATCGATGATGGAAGCCTTTATTGGTTTAAAATAAACACTATACAAATAAATAGATTAAAAAAAAATATTGGAAACACACAACTAAAGGGCAGGCATCATTATTAATAATCAAAAACATATATTAAGAAGCATTTGGAAGACCATCATTGATGGATTCCATGCTATTTGAAATACCAACATTTAAACAATAATGGGAACAAGACCATTCAAATGGCATCCAAACCCTACCAATTTTTATATTAGAAACATTAAATAATTTCTAATTCGCAATGCTGTAGAAATGGATGCAAAGTCGGTGCAAGGAAAACCTAACAAGGTTTTTACAAAAAACATGAAAAAAAAAATGAAGGACTTATCTTAACAAATGATGGTGGCTACCATTCGAAACCCACGGGGGCCTACCTAGTGTGACCTGCAACCACAATATGGTTGGGTGAGTATGTTTCTCGAGAACTTAAACAACAAAAACCAATATTTAAGTAAAGTTAGAGCCAATCTTTCCTAGGCGTTTGGAAATGTGGTCCTAGAGGATGTGACCCTGTCGCCTCCCTCTCCAGTGCCTTTAACTTGTAAAAGTTTTTTACGATGACAAACTAATAAAAATTGGTTAAACAAATTAAATGGAGGATAAGCATGGGATGAGACCTTACCTCGATGTTTTGCAGAGACGGCCAGGAGTCCACTCCGCCAGAGTACCCTTATCCCTCCTCTTTGTGAAACAAAAACGAAACCACTCAGTTAGTGTAAATGCTAAATCTTTACAAGATAAAATGTTATAGTTAAGATTTAGTTAAAACCTTACCTGTTATCTGGGTAGTTGTGAACGGTGAATTTGTGGCAAGCAAGGTCATGGCACAAAATCTGCTTTACAAACCACAAAGGAAGTCAAGAAACCTAGTAACACCTCGCGAAGGATACAAACAACACGTTGTTAACACTTGTGAAATCCAGAAGGAAAAACCTTACACCACCATAACTCTGAAATGGAGCGGAGCTATTAGGCTCTTGCAGGCCACACAAAAAGGCCCAACAACCATACATTTTATGCACAGTGAATAGAGAAGAGCTCTTCAGCTCTTATTGGCCACACACACACAAATTTCAACAACTTATACACTTCCATCACAGACAGAACAGAGATCGGCTCTGCCTTCTCACACAAAACCTAACAAGAAAAATGAGGCTTTGGACAAGTTTCCAAGCACTTTAAACCATGGTACGAACCCTATCTTTAATTTGAACAGATGGAAAGTGGGATTATAGCCACATATTGGCATGGAAAACTTGGTTGTGCTATCAACTCATAGCCAAGTCACACTGTAAATGCCAAAGTCAACCAAGGACATCATACCTTAAATCTCAATGGAATAATCATTAATTTTAATCATTACCATAAAAACATTATATTATAACCAAAATACAAAGAACCTTCGCATCATTGAACCATGGCATGTAATTCATATTGCGTTATTATGCTAAGAACCTTTATATCATTTCAACCACAGCGAGAAACCAGAAACCATAACCATCATGGATCATAAGGGAAAGGAATACCACTTTACAAACCATATAGTTCTTGTTTCCAAAACATTAATTCGTAAACCCTCATAACTTTATTAATATAACAAAATCTCACCATATGATGGTACCATATTCCTTGTACAAACCCTAAGCACCTTACACTTAAAGGGGAGGTCACCACACACCATAGCTTAGATTATGACTAGGACTAAGTCCTTTTAATTTTCACTTAACCAACATAATACATAAATTTTTGGGTCAAGACTATGGATAGTATCCCCTCGCCTTAGGCTTGTTTAATCCCTCATAAAAAGTAAACAATGAAGAATAGGTAAACTGAAAAACATCACCTATGAAGACATGGATGGAGGTTGTGGAAGGAGCTATACACTATCACAATCACAAGAGCCTGTCATAAACAAACATGATAAAAATATTAAAACTTACAGAAGTAAATCATGTGGAATCTACTAGTAAGTACATAAATAATGCATGTAAAAAAAATACGATTTTTGGGTGTGTTATAGCTTCAAAAAATAGGTGCTTTTATGCTGCAAGAATTTATAGAAGGAGAAAAAATTTCAAATATATTTTTGTTTCTAACCTTCTAAATTTTCCAGAAAAAAAAAAAAAATTTGGTAAGAATCTAAACCTTTTTTCTTTTGCAAACCAATTTTTAAATTTGTCTTCCAAACAACCTCCTCCCCAATCTAAGATCACATTAAGGTCCCCAACACCATAATACCAAACATATTTACTGAAATCACATTCAATGAAAAGGTGATCAGTTGTTTCTTCCTCCTTCCTACAAAGTGGGAAGAACCTTGACCCAACCGAGCATCTCTTCCTCAAATTATGCTAGGTCAAAATTTTATTTTCAATTAGAAGCCAACAAAAAATTGTCTTTTAAAGGGACTCTCCATTTCCACAATTTTGAGTTCCACCATTTAATGTTACTGAAAGACAGAGTATGCATAATAGCATAGTAATGCATCTTTTGTTGTATGCATAATAGCATAGTAATGCTTCTTTTGTTGTATGCATAATAGCATAGTAATGCTTCTTTTGTTGTAAGATATTCATTTACTTTGTTTCAGGACCAAGACAATTTGTCCTCTTCCAAGTTGAGTCTACTACCTCCCAAATTTAAATTATGAATATAATTATCCCACAAGTTTGCCCAAATACCAGTGAAGACCAAATATTTTGACAAAAATCAATAATCCCCTTGCAAGATAGCCCAAGAAGGTCTTCTTATCTTATTCAAAGTGCAAAGCTCAAGAACTTCTAACTGACTAATGATATCTTCAGGAAGTTTATATTTTTAACTGTCACCCACAAAAGGGTCAATACCAACTCTCACATGTTCTCCATTTCCAATTTCCCATGCCACGCATTTCTTTATCCAAATGAAATTATTTAAAAAATTGTTCCATATGGAGGAGAAACAATTGATGCCCCACTTTTTAGATGTAACAAACTCGGATTCCTCAAGTAAATTTTAAGGATATGGGGTATTTTTTAAACTTTAATGTCATCTCAAACATGTAAACATGTTAGTCATACTGAATATTAAACATCATAAATAATATACATTTCCTTCCAATGAATTAATAACCATAAACTTAACACCTTTGTTACAAACTCGAAACCTATAAAGGTTCCATAATTAAATATGAGATATATATACCTCCAAAATAAGAGTAACACTTCTAAATCCTTCAAAATATTATCACTATGAAGATACAATTTTCTCATAGACATTCTAGTTTACTCTATTAAAATTACTACAAAATAATATTAAGCATTAACAAATAAATGTATTCTTTTTAGATATTCACATGAATATTTTCATTAATTGACACATACAAATTAAATAGTTTCATGCAGCACATTGATTAATAAATACTTTACAACAACTATGTATTTACTAGAATTCGGGTAAACTTAACTGACTGAGGAGAATGAAGGCTTAACTCTCACTTTTCTCCCAACCAATTGGCACTCTGCCCAAGAGGCCAACCCCGAGAAGGGAAACGGATCCGCTAGTATGGGATTTCATAGAAACACTCATGTTCACAATGGTTCACCTTTTATACAACCACTTCAAGAGCACTTAGGATGCCAAGTTATAGGGCATATTAATAGGGTCAAGTCTCTCTTATTGAGACCACTCTATCTAATTCACACAGTTAAAATACGGAGGCTTCGCTCTCCTAGAGAGCTACACAAGATTCTTTTGTTTATATAATAAATAAATGAAGGATAGAATCTTTACTTTAAAGTGAGAGACTGCATTTAACATTGGTGTTAAAACATACATAAAGAGAACTTGACTCTTAAATACTCAAATATTAAAGAAGCCCATATGGGGATCTGCTTTGTCGTCCCTCTTCTTCCTATTCAAAATAGGTAATAACAACCAAAGGTATAAGAGGTTGGTTCTCGGTTGGTTCTCTATCAAAACTGCTTTCTTCCAACACACTATTATTTCACTGAGAGGAGTGAGGTTCTCTACATCCTCTACATCCCACTATGGGGATATGTTGTCACATAAGGTAACATAATGTTACCAAAACTAAAAAGTAATAAAACAATTCATGTCGGCTCATAAAATAAAAAATTAAAACCAAATGAAAATAATTAAATACATTACAATAAATAAAAAGTAATAAATTAATAACCACTCATAAAATAAAAGTTAAACCAAATGAAAACAATAATAAGAATCCATGTCGACCTATAAAATAAAAGCACTAAGAGGGATCTATTTTCGCTATGTGTAAATTTTTTCTCAATGTGTAAAATACTTAAAGTAAAAAAAAAATTACACCTATAGAAATTTGATTTTCTGTGTGAATTTTTTCTCAATGTGTAAAACACTTCAGGTAAAAGAATAAATTACACCTTTAAAAATTGGATCTCTCTCGGTGCTTGATAAATCTATGTTTAAGATGGATCAATGTTGGTTAAACTACTTCATATAAATCTATATATTGCTCTTCTATGAAGACTGTTCTATTCTCGTTAGTATCGCCTCATAAATGTAAAATGTGTAAAAAAAAGAGATGGCCATATCAACATTCTCTCATACGTGAGTACGTTGGTAAGTCCATCCTATCTCATAAAAACTTCATTGCATGGTAGTGAGTACCACTTTTCTTTTCAATCCGGGCATATATGAAATCAGAATAAGCCTGCTAGAACAGTGTCCTCGCACCATCCAAGCAATGTGAAAGTTTGTCCTATCAACTGAAACTCTGATGTAGGGTATCGAATAAGAAAAGGTATTAATTTTATCTACTGAGGTATCATCCCTCGACTATCCTTTCTTTCCATTTTAGTAACCAGAGTTCGCGGGATTTCCTTCCAAAAATTAGGTATCACAACTTTTAACCACTAGCCTAGTAATACCCGGACTTCCAAGGATCCTTCCCCTTCCTCGACAATGTATCCCCATTGATAAGGGAACCCTAACCTCTAAATAACTTCCACTAAAGATTTTAAATTGTCATTTAATTATTTTTTACTCATGTCCAACATAAAAATTATCTGATCTCTTTTCACAAATGTCCAATATATTAAAATATATTTTCACTAAAAAGTTATGTACTCTTTATGCATAAATATTTATATTTACCTTTTGTGAAGTTAATGGATTATTCAGACATAATAATAGTAGTGGTGGTTAGGTTTATTATGCTTCATAGTTAACAACTTACTTAAGTTTAATATGGACTTGGAGCTTTAACCGATAAGTAAAATGTAAATGATTTTTTATTTTCTTCACCAACTAAATCATTCGTCATTAGTCTTATGACTATTTTAGACTTAGGACAATACACAACAAATTTTAAGCTATGAAATTAATTAACTTTTCTTTGGGTGTGTACGACACTGAGATGAACCTGTCATCAAACTCATGGCTTCCAGCCATTGAAATCCCCCCTAGTGGACTCATGCCCCAATTATTCAGTCGATTCAATCCCTATGTCTCTTAAGTCTACCAAAACAATTCACAACTTAGGAAAATACATGAACATTACATATAGTTCTTTCTCGACCTTGAGCTTCTCTCTGAAAAGTTGTACATTCACATTTATCTTGTACTTTCAGTTGTTGAGGGATCTAGGTAATAGAGTGGATGTTACATCATATATGAACCAAGAGACCAAATTTTAATTCTTTTAATATTTAGCCTTACGAACCTTGCTCCAGAGGTTTGAACCCTTAATAGCTCTCCACAAGATTTTAAGACAAAGCGTAGTTAAACCAATCCAAATTTTTTTATGTTCCATCCTCCTTCTCCTTTAGGAAGTGGTAAACACTCCCAAGCCACTAAGTGAAGGGAACTTCCATTCCTAACACCTTTCTAAAGAAAATTGAAAATTCTAGAGAGAATAGCATTAATAATGCATTTAGAAACCATCATAAGGGAAAACCTAAACACCAACACACTTGTTAGGAATGCATGAACCAGGTTCAATCTCCCTCCAAGAGCCAAAATATGATAAACCCAATTGCTAATCCTTTTGTCAATTCTTTTCACTAACCACATCCAATTGATATTCATGTAGTAGTTTGGTTTTAGGAATAAATCAAGATGTTTTAACCCATTTTCTTGTGGTTCCCAATTATATCCAAAAATAGAGTTGATTTCTTCCTTGACATCAAAAAATATTCTATGGCGATAGAAGAATTTTTTTTCGAGTTAATTTCCATACCGAAAGACAAACAAAAGGTTTTAAGAATTTTAAACATATGTTTCCTATCTTCCACGGAATTCTTCCCAAATATGATTACATTGTCTACAAAAAGAAGGTGTGAAATAAACATACCAATAAAAATCTTTATACCTGTAAAGAAGCCCTTTGAAATTGCTTCGGTGATCATTATGCTAAGTCCCTCAATGACCAACAACAACAATAGAGGCAATAATGGTTAACCCTGACGAAGTCTATGAGATATTTTGGAGTAACAAGTCAATGATCCATTGATCAATACTACGAAATATGCCAAGGAGATATAGGAAAATATACAGTTTGATACATCCATATGAATACCAATTTGAACCAAGTTCAGATGTAGGAACCCCCAGTCCACTTTATCATAAGATTTTTCAAGATCCATATTAAAGAAGAGATATGAGCTTCTTATATTTAGCAGAGTGAAGACATTCTTGGGTGATTCCTATAGCTTCAAGCATTTGCTTGTTCTTTAGAAACCCTGATTGTTCAATTGAAATTAGTATTTTTGAGAGAAAAGACTTCAATATGAGAGCAATGATTTTTCTGACTAACTTATAAATCAAATTGTACAAATCTATAGGCCTATAATAACCAAATGAGACATAAATTTACTTCTTCAGGATTAAAGTCAGAAAAGTGGCGTTAAGGGCACTACTCATAAATTTTATTTTCTCAAAAATTCTGCAATCTCCACCAAGTCTTTACTAAGGATGTCTAAGAAAACCAAGAAAAACTCAGTTGACCATCCTTTTGGATCTAGGATTGTGAACTTTGAAAAACTTTTAAGAGAAGAGATTACTTCATCTAAATTTATTTCCTTTCCTAGAGCCAAACCATCATCTTTATTGAAGAAGGAAGGAAAAAGTTTTACAAAATCCATTTGTTCCCCAGTGTTATTATTCTTTGGCTATTTATAAATATTGGAGAAGAAGGAGACAACTACTACCTAAATATCAATTTGAGATCAAAGAGTATTTCCATCCTCAGAAGAAATTTCCCAAATTTAATTAACATTTTTCCTATACGAAGCATAATTATGAAAAAAAATTGTATTACTGTCGCAACCTCCAACCAAATTGCTCTACTTTTAATCCATCAATAATATTCAACTCTTGTTCGGATAACATCCTTTTTAGTCTCCAGGTTATTAACATTTTTTTGATCCTCTTCAGATAGATTTTTACTCAAGTTTCTAATAAGGATATAAGACTTTCAATTCTGATAATCCCCTTCTATCTTCAACCCTCCTTCTTTGGATCCAAGATTTCCCTAATTTTATTTAATTTATTTATCTTCAAAATTTTTGAATCCATGACACTGAAACCCTCTCAATCATGGAAGGAGTCCCATGCGTCCCTCACCATACTGCAAAAGTATCATCCTCAAGCCAACTTTGGTTAAATTTGAAGGTGAAATTTTGAGCCTCCTCTTCTTCTTCAACTTGCAACACAATCGGACAATGATTGGAAAATTTTTCTAGTAAATTCCATGAACAATTTTTTTTTCTTCCTTTGTCCCCTTGTATATTGTTTTTCCAAGTATGGGAAAGCTTGTTAGGGAAAATATCCACAAGGTTATTTTTGGATAAAAGATCCCGCAGGAATGGTTCCTGAGGATACAAAGGAGAAATAGAACCATAAACCTCATTTATAAACAAGGTGAAGTTCATGTCACCACCAATAGTCAAATTAGCTAAATTAAGGATTCCACTTCAGTCAACAATATCCCAAAAAACTCTTCTTTGTTTGTAAGGAGCATAGACTGTTATGGAGAAAACTTCCCATGGCTTGGGGTGTATCACAATAGACAGAGTAATGACAGAAATCAATCCCTTCCCAATATGCAAGACAAATAAAACATCTAACACTAAAGGATCTTGAAACATACCTTATTTTGGATGGTTGATGTAGATCCCCGTTGAGATTTTCCAATCTCGCTTGTGTTAACAATTTGTTGTCTCAACAACAGCAAACAAGACAAGCATGCTTTATAATGGTGTTAGACCTACTCTAGCATATATAATAAATAATGTATAAGCAATTAAAAGCATCCATGGATTCCATAGTCATTTAAATGCACATCATTGGACAGGAAACGATATTTCTATTAATATAAATCAGAGATTACAAGGATGACTACCTCTGTCGGCACGTCTGCAAACCAGAGAAGCTGAGTCCTCCACCTGGGACTCCACCACCTCAATCCTCCATCTATCGATAGTAAGCTCACAAGAAAAGGAAATATTGGGAAGAACACCAAGTGCTTCAAGGGACAAAGGGATGCAGACTCAAGTATAAGCAAGATATGGCAACAATGGACTATAGTTTTCTTTCTCTTCAATTCCTCCCTCGTCACTGTATCCAAATGGTTCCTTATATAGTGATTCAATGGGGTAAGGGAAGGTCAAATCCGAGTAATCTCGAGGCATATGGAAGACCAAGAGACAAGTGACTCAGATCCACATCAAGGAAAACTCCAAAAATATTTGACCTTTGGCACACATCCCGATGTACACAGGTTTAAGGTTTATATCCACGTGTATACGTGAGAAAGGGTTTAAAAGTCGTGTATTGCAAATAATTAGTGTTTTTAAGGATGATCTTGGAAACATCAAAGTTACAAAAATGGTCCATAGGGTCCAAAGAGTATGCAGAGGGACGAGGAAGGCCATAAATGTGTGATCTACCATGTGTGGTAAAATCAGTTGTAACATATGACCCCTAATGTGTGAGGCCAGAGGGACGGTAATACGATGGTCGAAATACATTATAAGTCCATCCCAGAAGTGGAGTGATGAAGAACCAGGTAGAAGAACCAGCCATCCAACAGTATAATACAATAATCAAACTCTACACATGACTGCAAATACATATAGTAGTCCCAGATACATAAGAGTACAATGGCCATGAAATATGCATGATATACAAACTGTGACATGTGTGGTCATAGCCATGTACAATATACAATAGATCAGAATCTCCATGACGAATATATACAAAGGACCAAGATCTCCATGAAAGCTGAAGATATACTATGGATCAATATCTCCATAATGGATGAAGATATCTAACATGCAGTGGAATCAAGTCACGAGAGCTGAAATCTCATGAACACTAGCACGATCAAGGAGGTAGCATATAAGAAATGCCACCAATTTGGAAATTATTATACACCAACCACTATGAGTACATGTCCTACTATGTGAATAGAGGTTTCGAGGTCGAACATAGTAATCCATCGTCTGATTACCGGTCATTGATGTATACCATTAACAGACGCAAGATCACCCACTGATAATGAAAATGGGAATCAAGGTACTAGAGTGCAATCTAACAAGTGTGAATAAATGTGTTGAGATTGAACACTTGAAATAATCCATCTATCAAGGGACATTGATGTATTCCCAAAACTGTCAATGGAGAGAGAACCTACCACTGATGATTGTAAGTCTCAAGGCACTCAAATGACTCTAGACTCCTATCCCAAAATAAATGATCTGAAGTCGATGGGATGAAATCCGCTAGGAGGGAATTAAGGCATCCCCGATCATCCAACATGAGGTACTCAGCAAAGTTGTATAATGTGGAAGGAATCAATCATAATGTGCTCGAACCACTACTAGTACTGGGAATGGCCAACATGCAAAGTCAAGAAAACTGAGGAATGGCCGACTCAGGCTTCAAATTCCTTCGAACAAGAGAATAAAGGCGAATGGTGATTGAATGTAGGCAACATAGACTCAATATACAAAACTAGAACATCTATGCGACACAAGAGGCATTAATAGAGGCTCCATAGGGACTGGAAGCTTCACCAGTCAGTGGAGATAAACTCAAAGAAACGAGTATAGCTCCTAAAGTCAAACTATTAACCCAACCAACAGATATGATATAGAGTGATTTGTTCGAAGGCGACACGACTCAACTACTGCCAAAGATAACATCTTTTCATGTCCATCTTTTTGGTTTTTTTATTTTCTTTTGGACTTTTTCAGATATTTTGAAAAGATTGAAAAATAATAAAAGTGCTTTATAGTTACAAATCTAGGAGGAGACAAGTGTCAAGGGGAAAACAAACTAGTTCCAATTCATGGAACATACCTATTCTCAATGCAAGGAAACATGTGTAGGATAACGACACTCAGGGGAAAGTCCCATCCTTGTGAAAAATGGGAATCAAGTTGCAAAATATATATAAAATGGCTCTACTTGGATATACATGAGACAAGCTTAGGCTATATGGCTGATAATCAAAGTTTGGGAAGCCGACACAAGGCTCAATAGGGAAAGAAAAACTCATGATAATGCAATTACAACTTAACATAAGGGAGTCCAGGGGAAAAGGCTAGCAAAAAGATCAAGAGGAGTATGAAGCTCTTACACAAAGTCATGGCAATACTATACAAAGGACTCCCACACCCTAAAGGAAAAATGTCGGCATGGGAACCAAATGCAAAACATGAGCTAACTAGAGTACCCATCTATGGTCAAGCTCTACCATTCACATCATGTCACTTCTAAAAGCAACAAGAAGGTTCTGTGACAAGATAGAATGGGTTCGTACCTAAGGTTATAATGAAACATTCATAAGGTCAGGAAAAGTACAAATGAATGTGAAACCTAACCTATATTCTAGTTTAGACAAAATACCTAGAATAGGCACGAACGGGTCAAAACCATGGTCAAACCGTGCTCAAAACGGTCCAAAATGGTCAGAAATGGTAAAAAAAAATAGAAAGTGGGTAAAAAAATTCAAAAATTTGTATAAATAGTAAAAAATTTAAAAATTCCATACCATTTGAAATTTTTACCCATTTGAGCTCAAAACTTCTGACATGAATTCCGAGAGCATCGTCTGACGAAATCCGACACTGTTTGATCCAGGTAACTTCTCATGTCCTCCCCTTCCCATTTCATGTAAATTTTTTAAGTTTTCATGGTCCAATCAATTTTGTAGGCCATCCCAAGTTGTGCATTTTGGCCCATGCGAAAATCGAGGTTTTTTCTGCATATAGGGCTCGTCATACGTAGAAAAAACACCCAAACCTGCATACATATATGGTTGTTTTACAAACAATCATATATGAGGCCGCAAATAAGGTTTTCAAAAGAAAATTCTCATCAAAACTCTGTTTTTTTGCGTAGGATGGTGTTAGAGTGGAGGGAGAGAGAACATGGTGATGTGGAAGAGGCTGTGCAAGGTGATCTTATGGCCCAACAATCATTACAGGCATGTGGTTTGTATAAGTTTTGGTGTCTTGGTAGCCTAATGGCCAAACCAAGACTCCTCCAGCTACTAGTGGATTACTGGGATCCAGAATTTGAGACTTTTCACATTGACACGATGTCGCTCAGCATTGAAGTTGAGGAATATACTTTATCATTGGTTTATCCCGACGAGGAGAGGTGGTAAATCTCTGATCTCATGGGCTATGAGGTGGATTGACTATTGATGAGTACATAGTGGTGTAATGCTTTTCGGAAACGAAAAAGTTTGGGAGTCAAATCCCGACAAACTCTATCCAGGTTTTGGGACTAAAGGCCATACTATTGGAATTAGGTAGGATAGTTGGATTAGCTTCACTCCACCAGACCTCTCATCCATTGATGTTCTATGTGGTGGAGTGTATCAGACCCACAGTGTATGAATGGAGCATGGCACTGTTGAGCAACATGAAACAACATCTCAGTGACTAAAAAATGAGTAGGGTACAGAACTTCAGTTTTGATAGCATACTGAGCACATTATTCTTTGAGCGGGTACCAAGGATAATCCCTAGAGTGGACATTCCTCACATGGAGTTTGATATTTGGCCCAACGATGTTGGGAAAATGCTATGCATATACTGGGAGGAAGTAGGGTGGCTAACCCCAACCCAACATACTTCCTTCCATGGTGGTAGATGCAGATCATCTCCATAGATGACTACCCCTATGCAGCGATAGAATTCCAAGGAGATCTGGACATGCCCCTACCATCAGGAGCAGCATATGGAGACATAGGTACAAATCCCAAACCCACTTTTTAAGTTTTTTGAATTATTAAATTTATTTGTGTTTTTTGATATATTAACTCAAAAGACATGTTTTGGTGTGACGACACATAGTGACAATCTGTCATGTGTATGCAGATGTTGGACCATGACGACCAGATGGTTTCCCTCATCATCAACGGAGGGGAAGAGGAGACGATATCATGGGTGCAGATGCGGAGCAGACAATCCAAAGCATTCACACAAACTTCATTCACTTGATGCATAGGGTACCCATGGCGCACGTCAAGGACTTGCCTGAGGCCATGCAGCACTAGGTGGTTGGTGTACCATGGGCATGGGTTCGATTATTCCGATGGCTAGCTAGAACCATAGTGTGCTACCATGATTAGAAACCCCCTCCTCCTCAGGCTTAGAGACCTAAGAGTATTCCTTTTTGTACGACTGTGTATTGTGTTTTGGTGGCTCGGAAGCCCCAATTTTTTGTTATGACACTTATGTATTATGACGTCATTTTTTGGATATTAATGAAAAACCGTTTATGCTGATCGATTTTATTTATTTACATGTGTGTAAAAATGTATGTTTGTGATATGCTTATGGTCTATGAAACAAATCCCAATCTAACACATAGTTAGCATATGAGTCAGCAACTTGATTAAAAATTCTTGAAACATGAATGTATGTTATATTCTCAAATTGCCATTCTAGCAATCGCACACATAAGAATCTTCGTAATAATATCATACACATAAGAATCTTCATAATAATATCGGATCCCTAATACGATATGTTCCATTAAACTGTGAAACCACTAACTACGAATCAAGACGTACCTCAAGAGAGAAAACACCATGTGAAATGGCATCACACAATAACTCATTAACGACACTATATTCAACAAAATCATTTAAATAATGTCGTAAACATACACCTCCTGAAGACAATACTTGACCCGTAGGAGTATAAATCACCCAAGAAGCCGAAGCTGAGCTTTGAGTGTGATGGCTAGAACCATCAGTGAATCCTATGTAAACGGAAGACTCCATCAACATCTACCATAAGAAATAGAAGCTAATCAACAAACCTGATCACCATAAGAAAAAATAACTATGCAATTCAAAAACTGTACAATAATATACAACAATTAGCCCTGGCTGAAGATCATGCATAATATTTTTTAAGATAGAGCCCATTTCTAGGCTCTGCCATGGTTGTCCCTTCATAATCCACTAGCTCATAGGCTCCTTTATCTAACACACATTTGACCATGTAAGGACCATGCTACATGGGATTAAACTTCTCTACCCCCAAGGGTTCTTTAACTTGATCCCACAAAAGGACCAAATGTACCTTCACTAAAATTCCTCGAACAGATAGACTTGTCATACTAGACCTTAACGGGACACTTATTTACCTCTAGACCCACTAAGGCATCTCGGCGCTGCTCATTAAGCTGCTCTAAGCGGATCAAACATTCTTCCAATGTGGAAGTGTTTGGTAAAATCTCTATAGCTAGCTTTAGAGAAGGTATTTCACATTCAACCGGCAAGACAAACTCCACCCCATGTACAAGCTGATATGGAGAGAAACTGATGGCAGTCTTAACTATGGTTCTATAGGCCCATAAAGCAGGATATAACACGATATGACAATTTGTCTTTCTTGTGCAATGGTTCGTTGGAGAATGGACTTTAAGTGATTTATTCACTACTTCAACCTGTCCATTCGCCTAAGGGTAATTAGAAGAGGAGTGCTCCTGCTTATACCCTAACTTTGAATCCAACTCTTCCATCATTTTATTTTGAAATTTCCTACCATGGTCAGTGACAAGATCTTTTGAAATGCTGAACCGAGTAATAATTTGGTTGAAAACGAAATGTGCAGCTGTCTCACCATCGAATTTAACCATGGGCATAGACTCTGCCCATTTCATGAAATAATCAAAAGCCACTGTAATGTGATGATGCTCCCCAGCTGAAGCTGGGTTGCAATCCATAAAGTCAAGGCCCCACTTAGTGAAGGGACCGGAGGTGACAATAGGATGTAACTAGGATGGATGCGAGCACATATTGCATGCAAACACCTAGCAAGGGTGACACTTCTTGACCGCATTAACACAATCTTTGAGGATTGACGACCAAAAATATACTGCTCTCAAGATTTTTTGGGCTGTAGAAATCCCAAATAAATGACCACCACATGCCCCATCCGTGGAAATCATTCAGCATAACCTCAGCCTCATCATGGGTTAAACAACGGCGCAAAATGGAATCTACCCCACGACAGTACAAAGTGTTATCCACTATAAGGTATTTATTAGCTACATGACATAATCGTCATCACTCATTCCGTGAAAGGTGAGTAGGGACCTTCAACATTTGTAAATATACAATGATATCCCCGTACCACGGATCTAAAGTTGAGATAAGGAAAATATGCTCATCGAAAAATGTATCCTCATAAACCTCTTCCTCCTCCAAACTTGGAAAATCAGATATGATCCCCACAAAGATCAATGATTTCTTTGATTTCGCTGAAATGAATTCAAGATCAAACTCTTGTAAAATAACAATCCATTTATTGTATTTTCCCCCAATCATCCTTCTAGTGAGGACGAACTGAAACAGATTGATATGAGCTACAACCAAGGTTCGACGAAGGAGAATGTAATGTCTCAATCTCTAAACTGAATTAATGATGGCCAAGGAAAGCTTCTCCACATGGGAATAATGGATTTCCACATCAATAAGGTTTTAGCTCAAATAATATATTACATTCTCATGGAGCTCCTCATCCTCCTGAACCAAAACCATACCAACCGTCTCCATGGACGCAGCCACATAAATTAAGAAATCATAGCTATAGTAAGGTGGACTAAGCACGGGGGCCGATTCTAAGGATTTCTTAAGAGTATGAAAGGACTCTTGGGCTTACTCATCCCAACAAAAAGGAGTGTCCTTCTTTAAAAGATGCATAAAGCCTTTAGTCACGTTGGAAAAATTAACTACGGATATTCACAAGAAATTTTCCATGCCTTGCAAACACTGAAGGTGTCTAATATTATGTGGGGGAGACAATTGAAGTATTGCCTCAACCTTTAAGGGATTGAGTCTTATACCCTCCTTGGACACGATGAATCCTAGCAAGTGATAGACAGTCACACAAAAGATGCACTTATGAGGATTTAAATGAACCTGGTAATGACGGCATCTTTCAAACACTAACCTCAAATGGTATGGATGACGCATTCTCAAATGAGAATGAGCAGAAAGGTCATCCAAATACACTTCGATAATCATTTTGAGATCATGAAAAATTAAGTTCATAGCCCGTTGAAATGTAGCTCCAGCATTTTTAAGGCCGAAAGGCATCATTTGATATGCAAAAGTGCCCCAAGGACAAATAAATGCAGTATTATGTTAATCCTTGGGTTTGATCTGAATATGATTATATCCAGAAAAAACATCCATGAAGGAGAATACCTCGCTTCCTGCACACTCATCCAAAATGTGATCAATAAATGGTGTGGGAAAATTATCCTTAGGACAAGCACGATTTCAATCACAGAAATCAGTGCTTCTATGGATCGCTCCCTCCTTCTTATCAACTGGAATGGGATTTGAAACCCACTCCATCAGGGGAATGGGATAGACAAAACCGAATTTTAACAAATTCTCTATTTCAGCCTTAATGGCGGTTGCTTTTCTAGGATTCACCACATGCAAACGTTGTTGAACCGACTTCGTATTCGAATAGGTCTTAATATCATGTTCGACAATACGATGGTCAATACCTAGAATTTCCTCATCTAACCAAGAAAAGATGTCACGAAACTCTTTAAATAGCTCAGTATACTCCTTGATCTCTTTAGGGGAACCACTCACCCCAATGTAGACATTCTCAACTTTTCCAGGATGGTGAGAAATATTGATAGGAATAGTAGATGATAAATTCACCATGTTCCCATCGGCCATCTGACTAGGAGAGCTCAATGGAACCATGGGACTACCAATATTCTCGCTAAGAATCTCCCTAAATTCATCATGCTCCATACGGTCAAGTTTAGGAAGAAAATATGATCGATGATGTAACTCTTCCCAAGGTGGCTCAACCCCAGACAAAGCCTCAATAATGGCTTCAATAGATGGAAATTTTTTTTCGAGGAAATCATGTGCGTGAGAGGACTCAACTGCCCATGCAGGAAGCACATACGGTTCCTCCTCCCCCATCCATGAAGAGGAAGGACTAGGCTCTACAACTTGATCAATATTTTCTTGATATGCTACCATCGTTGTAGGCAATGACACATCTGCTTCGTTAGGTCCAATCGAAGGACTCGGTGAAGGAAGAATCCAAGGATCTTCCATATGGGTAGTGCAAAAAGACACTGAATTCAACGAGGATGAAGCCCCACCAAAACTAGATCCGATCATAAGAACGGGCGCAGGACAGCTAAAGGTACCCATAAGAGACAGATACATACCCACACCCACACTCCTAGTTGCCAGCTAAGAATGATTGATAATCAGGATAGAAGTTCTCGATGATGAATTAACACTTAAATTACGGAATGACATCTGATCAATCATAATGATATTCCCATTAAATGGAAATAATATCACTCTAAAGAGAGAAGAGTCTATGGCTTTCATACTATACATTCAATTCTGGCCCAGCAAAAGATTGTAGTCAAGGGGCGCATCAACCACCTTGACCTCGATCACGATGGTCTTCCCTCCCAATTGGATCTTAAGAGATGGAAGAATCCTATGTGGCCAAAATGATTTACCATCAAAAGATGTCAACATAGTAGTGGATTGAGACAACTAAAAAGAACCCAAACCCTTCCAACATGACAAAGACATCACAAAAGCAGCAGTGCCTTCATCAATAACAGTGCATTTGACGGTCATATTAGGCATTCTAAATGAATCAAAAGAGACACGTAGTAAGGAAAGTGAGGCTATATTCCCATGGTTTCAAATTTGATAATAGAAGAAGGGTTATCATCATTAACCCCAAGAGCAGAAAGCAAGGCTCTCCTTTGTGAAGGACAAGTCTAAAGTACTTCAAGCACAGACATCGCACAAGGAGTTTGGCCCAAATCATTGACAACAGAATAGTTTTGGGTGGCTCAGGCATTAGGATTGTGCCCTGAATGCTTTAGGAATCCCTTAGGAATGCGAGGTGCAACTTCAGGTTTATCCATAGGTTTTTCAATATGCAAAGGGATCTCTGCTGGAGCGGGTTCCTTTCCAAGTTCCGGTTGTGACAAACCATAATTTTTCGCATGAGTCACAGCCTTAGCAGTGTGTACCATGTTGATGAAACCATGACCAGTATTGGCCTTTGGCGAATTTTGATCTCTACCCAATGCATAATGAGGATCAATGGTCCTTGAGTTCATATTTTGATTGTTGGGTAAAGGATTATTTAACACGGCTGGGACCTATGCTATGAACCTCGAGGCATCTTCCACACAAGGGCACAAGTGAGTGAGGTGGTCCTCCTTACATAACTTGAAAATAAATTTTACCTTACATTTAGTCTACTTATCCCCCCAGCATTACGAGCATTCCTATCATTATAATTATCAATTTTGCTCTTATTCCCACCCTTATGATTATTTTTCCCTTTTTTCTTATTCCTTCCAGGCTGTTAGTTGCCCTTCTATTCTAACGATTGCACAGAAAGTACACTCGTCGATTGGGTAGGTTGAGATGAAGCCATGGCTTGTCTTGACGTGGATTGATTAATTGAAAATTGGCTCACTGGTTTCACAACCAAATCTGCAGGTTTGGTACTTGTACATCCCACAATTCCATTGACATGTGGCCCAGGCTTGATATTGGGATTGAAACTAGATCGCCGAGCATTAGTTATAATCTCATACAAAAATACGGATTGAGCATAGATCAAATCCAACTCTTGTGCCCTAAATATTGCTTGTTCCTCATTTTGGACTCTGGATGTAGAAACATCCTTCACGATGTAAGTTAATAATGACTTGAGGAACCACTCAAGGATAAATTCTAGTGGTATAAAGGCTTTAATTAACCACTTACATCTACGCCACTCTTGAATATGATCGAGATATGTGTGGCTTTCTCTTGTTTAAATGTCGACAAGAGTTCGGTACCAACATTGTAACGTACGGGTAGTTGAAAGTGATTGAGGAAAGTCATGGCAAGGTCATCAAATAAAACATATGCCCCCCTTGGTAACTCTATATACCATTTCAGTGCAGGCCCGGTGAGGGTGTGTTAAAATAGCCTCAAATGGATTGAATCGTCATGTAAGGAATTGGAAGAGCACCAAAGGTGAAAAGTAGTGACATGCTCACTAGGATCTTCTCCTGCTTTACCCTTGAACTTGGGAATGTCCAAAGGAAGCTTGTTAGGGATGGACAGACAGGCTAGGTCATGAGATACCAGATCATTCATAAGTCTCAATAAGTTAGGTAAGTTTAATGTTTCGAGGAAAGGGAGCCTAGGTTGAGCTGATCTATTCCATGCTCCCTAATAGTTCTGGTTCATGTAAGGTTGATTGCTATAAATACCATGGCCTTGGCCATAATAACCTCCTCCCATTTGACCCATATAGGGCTGCATAGAAGCATTGTGATGTGGGGTACCTTGATTATGCACTGCTACAAAGCCATAATTAGAAGAGTAAGTAGGTTGTTGATACCCATACCCATAGGGTTGATAGTTCTATCCATACTATGGTCTGTAAGATTGTCCATGAGAAGCTCCATAAGGTGTCCCATGGGATGTCCCATGAGAATGTCCATAGTTAGGGATATGGGGTACTCTTTGAGATGGACCATAAGATGATTTAGAAATAGGGATATGACCTCCCAACAAAACAAGAGGTACTTGAATATGAGATACTACCGTGCGAGCAGTCGTGGTATGAACATGGCTAGTAGCGATATTCCGACCCAAAGGACCACGTGAATGAGGGGGAGGAAGGGTTATAAAAAATGCATTCAAAGGAGGAGGGTTTTAGGATGAAGGGACATGTGAAGGAATGTAAATGGTGTTCCCAATGATCACTCATCTTGGTTTTGGTATCTACATATGATTACTAACACTAGGTCTAGGATGGACATGTGAGGTTGCTTCCACCACTGGGATGGAAGGTTCAATGTGACTAGTGCTCCCAAATCTCTTTGTATGGAAAGGAATAGGAGTTCCACCAGGCATAGTGCTAGGATCAACTTTCGACTCAACATGATGTGCCATATCGGGTGCAAGGATATCTGACATGCCATAACGAGCATGACTAGTGCTTGTGGGTTCATAATGAGTCTCGTCTCCTGGTAACCAATACCAACGACCTATGAATGAGGGATCATAACCAGATTGTGAAGGTATTTCCAGTGAACGATCATATATGAGAGTAGAATATTCCTCCCCAAACTCGTGAGGTGGAGAGGACATCTCTGGAATATCATCCTCATGATCTCCCATAGTGTGTGAATCAAAGTGAGAAGTGGTCCACCTAGACTATCTGTTTATCTCTCCCAAAGGAGGAGGATACATGGAAGGTAGAAGTCTTGCTAAACGAAGAGAATGGAAAAGCACTGCACCCGAATCCACAATGACTCAAAAAATGAAAAGAGTCGATCTAATTATGCAAGCCCTAGGCAAACTAGCATGCACAGAGAATACACCTACAAAATGTAAAGCCAAATCATAAGCAAATAAGGGTAGGATATGTGATCTCCCGAATGAAGCAGGTATGTCTTTCCTAGGAGAGACTTGAGAATCCCATACATAACAAGCAAAGGTTCGTAACCAATTATAGTGGCCCTCAGCTTCAACACATATAGAGACCGTGTTTTCCAACCCCTACCTGTCTAGGACACCTGCATAATAACCTCTATGAAGTACCCCCTCGATAACCTAGGTAAGGAAACTAAGGTCACCTCAATATAATCAATGCTTTGGAAGATAGTTGCAGATAGGATTGACCATATGGGAAGGGTAGCAAAGCCCGAAACTCTTGAAAGAGCCCCGAGATACAAATACAATATTGGAAATATCTCCCGTGCTACTCAGTTACAACCAGGGGTCATCCCAATCATAACTGCTCACACTGCCTCGTGCTTAACTCCCTTGTAAAAGGAGGATCCTGAGAACACTAATTATATAAATGAATTTCACAATCTCACCTGGACAAACACATAAATGTTTCATTTAGTTGTCTTGGAGAATTTACTCACAATGAACTATTCCAAGACCCTAAAACCTAGTCTTGATGGTGCACCCTATAAAAGAAAAGAGTGTAATTCATTTTATTATGTGTTGATTTTAATTGGCTTATTACTTAAAGGGAAAATGGTCATGCAACTAATGATGTTATGACGCAACAAGAAGTAAAATGCACACCTAATAATCAATGCAAATGCACTGTGTCAAATGAAGAATAGGGTATGCTATTACGTGAAGTGAAAATTTTTCCTTCAAATGAATATGCAATCATTCCTATATGAAAATATGACTAATACTCTCCAAGAAAACCTAACGCAAGTACCATGTCAATGCAAAATTCAAACAATTCATAATGATGCAAAAAGAAAATGTTTTTTGTATTTTTTGAATTAAATGACATAAAAAACAAAAGTATGACTCTACAACCCTTACACTTTGCAAGCACTACCAGATAGAACCCAAGATAAATACCAAGGTAAAATATACCTAATGCACTAATCCCAAAACAAAAAATAGAAAATGAAATGACAAGAAAATTTTCAAAAATTTAAACTAACAAGGTGTCTCTGGTCAGAAACATGGATGTATACAGACTCCAGAAGCATCCAAGAAGACTCAGTAATCATCCAAACTCACCTAGAAACACTTAATATTCCCCAACAAGGAAAAAATCAAGGCATACGTGACTGTTTATAGTAAATCCATGTATATAAGATGCTATTCTAGGTAAACCATCATGTACATGCGACTGTGAAAGAAAAACCAACGTACAAGAAGAAAAAGAGAGAAAAATAAGGGAAACAAACAAATTGAAACAAAATTTATTCCTGTAAGACACTACTGGGAAAACATGCCCCCAGACCTGACTCAGAAATAGAGAGATCAGAGCAATTCAAGAACATTGAATGCCAACAAAACCCCCAAAGGAAATGACTAGGAACTCCCTAGTATGGTTGCCAATTCTATTACGGAGAAAAATTCCTATGGCTTGGGGTGTACCACAACAGACAGAGTAACCGCAAAAATCAATCCCTTCCCAATATGCAAGAGAAATAAAACATGTAACACTAAAGGATCTCGAAACATACCTTATTCCAAATGGTTGATGTAGATCCCTATTGAGCTTTTCCAATCCCACTTATGTTAACAATTTGCTCTCTCAACAACAACAAACAAGACAAGCATGCTATATAATGGTGATAGACCTACTCTAGCATATACAATCAATAATGTATAAGCAATTAAAAGCATCCATGGATTCCATGTTCATTTAAATGCATGTCATTGGATAGGAAAATATATTTCTATTAATATAAATTATAGATTACAAGGATGACAACCTCTATCGGCATGTCTGTGAACCAGAGAAACTGAGTCGTCCACCTGGGCCTCCACCACCTCAATCCTCCATCTCTCAATAGCAAGATCGCAAGCAAAGGAAAGATTGGGAAGAACACTAAGTGCTACAAGGGACAAAGGGATGTAGACTCAAGTATAAGAAAGCTACGACGACAATGGACTATAGTTTTCTTACTCTTCAATTCCTCCCTCTTCAATGTATCCAAAGCGTTCCTTATATAGTGCTTCAATGGGGTAATGGAATTTCAAATCTGAGCGATGTTGAGGCATATGGAAGGCTAGGAGACAAGTGACTTGGATCCACTTCAAGGAAAACTCCAAAAATATTTGGCCTTTTGCACGCATCCTGATGTACGTGGGTTTAAGGGTTATATCAGTGTGTATATGCAAGAAAGGGTTTAAAAGTTGCATATGGAAAATAATGAGTGTTTTTAGGGATGATCTTGGAAACATCAAAGGTACAAAAATGGTCCATAGGGTCCAAAGAGTCTGCAGAGGGACATGGAAGGACATAAATGTGTGATCTACCATGTGTGGTAAAATCAGCTGTAACATAGACATTTAAAATTTTAATAGTGTCATCAAATTATTTCACCCTACCTTCCAACATAATCCCATATATAGTCTTGAAAGGCTTTACATCACAAGTTCTTGGATTCCAAATAACAACTTGACCCCCAGATAAACCTTCTAAATCCGTAGCACAAGCATCCCAGTATTTTAGGACATATAAAAGGGCTTCACAAGTCTTCATCGTGTATGTCATAATCTCTTGAAAAAAATATACATCATCAAGGTTTGATTCGATGAACTTCCCAAGGTACCTTCTTTTAGGGCCTCCCCCTAGCCTTCTCAAATTTAAATAGATGCATAACATTAAGGAGCCACATGTAAAGGATTCACTGCTTTAAGTGACTTGTAGTATCCTTTACCAATATAGCATGCTTCTACTTCCTTTAATCATTCTAAAAGATGAATGTAAAATTTGTCTTCCCCTAGAACTTCCTCAACCAAAATATTTTCACCTTCCTTTACATGTTTCTTTTTACTCTTTCTTCTGATTGTGACATTCTAATTGCTAATGACAATAATAGGATCCTTCAGAGGAGATGTTGAGTGCCTATAAAAAAAGGATTTCAAAGGGATAATATGATTATCTCCTATGATATCCCCATGTACTCCCTCTTGGATCCCATGACCTTCAAAACCAGCATCAAGATTACCATTTAAAACCTATAAAGAGAGACTATTCCCCAGAATTGGATAAAAATAAGGATATGGTGGCTCCCCAAATACCTCCCTATCCTTTAAAGAAGGAACATAAAAAATTAATTTTCTATGGTTTCATTACCCATTAGAGGAAATTTAAACTCAAAATGGGCCTCCTAAAATGAACTAATAAAATAATAGTTAAAATAATAAAATAATATTTATTAATTTTGGAGGAAGAAAAGAAAAAAACTACTTTTTTGTTTGTATTTTTGACATATATCCCCGTGTTTTTACTCAAATTTCGATCGGGAGAGCTCATTGGATGCAGAATTAAATTCTGCATCCAATGAGTACCCACTCGGCATACTTTTGATGGACCCCGCTACCCCAAAAATAAGAAATACCTGAAAAAATGGAATGATGACATCATCATTTCATTTTTTCAGGTATTTCTTGTTTTTGGGGTAGCGGGGTCCATCAAAAGTATGCCGATTGGGTAATCAATGGATGCAGAATTTAATTCCACATCCAACGAGCTCTCCCGATTGAAATTTGAGTAAAAACATGGGGAGATATGTCAAAAATACAAACAAAAAAGTAGTTTTTTTTGTGATACCTATCCCCAAATTTATATTAAAAAAGTGTTTAAGACCTATACGGTATTTCAAATTTAAATCAATTTCATTGCCTAACAAATCATGACATGGAATTTGAATAAAAGTTAAAAGGCCCATTTTGAGTTGAAATTTTCTCTAATGCAACCGAACCTTTTCGGTCAATTCAAAGAATTCAGCACTGAACCCCTAAGAAGGGTCTAAGAATTTCTTCCCTTGTTTCAAATCGAATTATCTTTCAACTAAATTAATAAACCATAGTTCATTTTTCATTAAACCATCATAAGGAACATGAGAGTAAGAGAAAGATTTACCTCCAGAAAGTTGGTCCAATATCCCTAATTCCTTGTTTAAGGTCTTCTAGTCACTAGTCTTCTTCCTTCGCAAAAGAAAATCCTCCTCTCCTTTCGACAAGAGTTTCACCCTAGGACAATATTCCTGGAGGTGACCCGTGCTTTTACAAAATGACCAATGAAATAGAATTCCTTGATAATCAAGTTTCTAAACAAATATCTTATCTCCCCATCCTAAATTAACTTATTTTTCTATCCCTTCAGTCATTTCAAAATCCACCATAATCCTATCTATTTTCCTTTTTTCATCTTTGAACAGAGAAAGGTTGACATAAATAAAATTCCCCAAATGATTTTCAATATTGACCAATATTTCGCTGGTCCAAAACTGAAGAGGGATCCCTAGAAATAGAAACCAGAGGTGTGTCTTCCCTAGATTCATTTTGTAGTGGTAAGAATGAACCATCCACCTCCACAAAGTTGGAAAACCATCCTTAATTACACAAAACCTGTCAAAAATGTTTTGAGCATGTTCTTCAGTAAGAAATATGCAGCAAAACCACCTCATAGGAAGCCCTATTATTTGTGGACATTAATTAATCTCATCCTTTCGTCACTCTTGAACCCATACCATTAGATCAGCTCTATTCATTTACTCATACTCAATTATTCCAACCAATACTTGTAGTGTAAGTCCCTCCACCCTCTCCAAATTCTGGTTCTTACTAATCATGAAGTATGCAACCAACTTCCTTACCTTCAAGGACTTTCCCTTCCTTCCAATGTGATACCTTACTACATTTTTTGGCAGCTTCCTGCTTTCATCCTCTAGTAAACATTCTTCGCACACTCATGTTCTCCTTCAGTTCTGTCTAAATCCAATAACGTACCCTTTTACAAGTTTTCAATGACCAGTACCATTGAAAATTTCTCCTCCATGTGATTCCTATCTTGCCCACCATATTCCTTGTCCTTTCCTTTTCCACCCCTCATAAAACCCAAACCCAGCTGGAAGAGAGTAAATACTAGGTTTTTCTTCCTAGGCATGCTGAAAACTGCTAATTAAACTGTTGCTAATTATAGCTAACCCTAAATAAATTTCCTACAATCATGGTCAAAACCCTTGCTAGGGTTTTAAGAACCCCCCCTAAAGCTTTTCTATATTTACTTGAAAACTTGTTTCCAAACAATAAGTTCTATCCATTAAAAGTTAAAAAATTCTTGCAAGGAAATCTTTTTTGTTTGACAAAAAACACCCTTACAATAAACCAACAAGTTATGTAATTCTTATATTTACTTTGAAACTTGTTTGTATGTCTCCTATGCTTTGAGTGTTAGTTTTCCCTCAAAAACCTACTAAAACATTAAGATAACTTTTCGTGTTAAGTAATCATTTCGTTTCCTCCATGCCTTTTTCCCTTCTTCATCCTATGCATGTTAGTGATGACATGCTTTAGTAAAATTTCCGTAAGGACAACCAATGATTAATTAGATACATGTAAATATAGTCGGTCATATTAAGCATTTAAGCATAACAAGATACGTCGACCATGAAATGAATCCCTGTTATACACTTGGGTTAATCTTGTTGATCAGCTCAAGCAAGTCCAAAATATGAGATATTATCTAAATGCCTATCAAGTAGTTAGTTTTATAATTTTTAAAATCAAAACATTATTATTATAATGTTTTTTTATTTATTTACATTTTTTAATTCAAAATCATTAATTTAATACACAAAGTTTCATCATCAAATTCTTCTAATTATATCCATTTCTCCCAACATTTTTAATGTGCATTTCAAAAACTCTTTTTTTGTATATTAATTTTTAGAAAATATTTTAAGAGTAAGTGCCAAAATTATTTCATATCTATGCATGTCTTCCATACTTAGGATTTTGATTATTTTAAATAATGTTTTTTTAAAGTTGACCTAGTTACTTCAATACACCTCTATCCTCTTTGGAAAAATGAAATAAAATGATATATTTATGGAAGTCAAATCATGGTATGGATCTCAAACTATTATTTTTTTGGAATTTTAGGTGAATTTTATACTTTTAACAAACATCAAAGAAGTAGAAAAAATAAACTAATATTTCTCACCCATTGCCTAATATTTGGGGTTGCAACATTTCTTTTTTCGATCGAGAACATGGTTATGAATAGGCATTTGATGTACAAACACAAGAGAAATAACATGGTAAATGAGAAACTTTCTAAAATTCTTTTAAAATAAAGTCAAACCCAACTACACCTCAAGCAAAGTTGGTGTAAAGATAATATGGCTTGCTTAAATCATTAGGGCATTAACAAAATAAACACTTTGTGGTATATCGATGATGTCAAAAATATTAGTACATCTATGTTTAAAGAGAGCTTGTGGTGTAGTGAAAATTTAGATGTGAAAATAAAATTAAGATACTCTAACAAGGTCATTAACCCTAATTTGGAAAACTATAAGTATCTCTTGGTAGTAACTAGTTCAAAGAAAAAAAGATATATTCAAGATAAGAATAAACTTTCATGAAATTCATAGAGAAACAAGGTGTTGGTCTATTCCAAAAACACCATGGATGGAAATCGTTTTCAATCTTTGTTAGTCTATGAGAATTAAGGATGAAAACCACTTTCTCTTATAGTGTACTACTTACATTCACATGAGATATGAATTTCATCGTATTTTCTATAATACAAACCTTTCTAACCTACAAACTTGTCATGAAAATTATACTGAACCTTTCTAACCTCCTAACTTATCAAAATGATAGTGAGCTAGGAAAGCTTCTCTCCAATATTTATGAGCATAGGAATAAAATTTTAAAACAAACCAAATAGTTCCCCTTTTAAGGTCTGATAGACCAAAGTTGGTCTTAGTGGACATTAATCATCATCATGATCATCGTCATCAATTTCATGACAATAACTATAATAACTATAATATATTAAGTATAATAAATTTATAATATTTATATATTTATGTATATATTTATATGTTAACTATAGTAAATTTATAGCCCCGGGGGATAGCTTAGTTGGTTGGAGTCTAATTCCAAAGACTGTTTGATATTGAGGTGAGAGGTTCAGTTCTCACGAATCCATCTCTTCAAGTCCTTTGGGGTTAGGCTACCAAAAGTGGAGTCGATAGGGAAAGTCCCCTTGAGGTGCCCCCTCTAAAATTACTAGTGTGGATGTAGAGATCCATGACCTCTATTCTCGAGAATATGAACCATGTGAAAAAAAAAATTATATTAAAGTTATGGTTTCTATTTTTGATCTTTTTTATATATAACTATGCTCATCAAATTTGTGTGTTTTTTATAGGATAGATATATATTTTATTGAAAGGAGGAGGATGAGAAGGAAAAAAAAACATAAGGATTATCCTAAGATGGAGACTATAGAATAATAATATGGTGATGATGAAGGGGAAGAGGAATAAGAAGAGGAATAAGAAGAAGAAAAGGAAGACGAAGGGGAGGAAGAGGAAGTGGAAGAGGAAGAGGAAGAGGAGGAGGAGACAAAGGAGGAGGAGGAGGAGGAGGAGGAGGATCATCCTAAGAGAAATACTATAGAGGAAGAATAACAAGAAGAGAAAAATTAGGAAGAGGAATAGGATAAGAATAATAGGAAGAGGAATAATAAGAGGAAGAAGAAGATGTAGAGGAATAGGAAGAATAAGAGGATGAAGAGGAAGACAAAAAAATATGGAATTCAAGTTACTTAATGTACAAAATAAGAAGCTAATAAAATTTAGTGATGTACATAAACTCATAACCAAATTAAGAACTTAAAAAGTGTGAAAAACACAAATAGTCTATGCATTTAGACTCTCATGCACATGTGATGCAGTCATGCAAGCGATATAAGAAGGTTAAATTTTAGTGTTATGAAACTCATAAAAAAATGAATGAGTGCAGATAAGTTCAATGTGACACTATCCTAATAACATGACCATTGACAACTAAAACATTAATCCTTTTATCATATTCCACATTCATGTCTCACCAACTACACTCATACCCCTTTTATCCTAACCAACTAACCACCTAATGTTAGGATTATTAAGCCTCCTTTGTCCAATATAGTCTACTTGGTAATTTTTCCTAACTTAGGAAGTTATTATCACTGTACTAGGGTATGGGGGACACACCTAGAGGCTATCCTCCACTTTTTGCATGTGCATGAATGTGTTTATGTGCCTCTGGGACCAATCCCTACATTATAGGATCACACTCTAAGTTCCACCAGTTGTCTCCATCAGTTGTTTGTGGTAGGTAATCATTTATGTCGAGTTATCCTTTAGTAACAATCAGTTAGATCACTTTTAGTTAGCCTAGCACCAGTTTTGCATGCATGCAGGGAGTGTGGTGCATTTTATTCACCTACCTCATTAGTTATCTAATTATAGACTGATTTAGACATCTGAAGTTAAACTAGTTAGCTCCAATAGTGATTTAGACACATCGAGTTAGCTAATCTGTCAGTTAGAATTGATAGATTCGAATCCTATGTTTACCATTTCAATTCTATTTATTGTATAATCATTGTATTATTGATTAATGAATGAATATTAATGTTGTGATTATTTGAGCAATTTGTGTCTAGTTTATTTGAACTTTGTGGCATGAATTTCTTGTTTAGTGTACATTGTCTTTTATTATTCCATTGTATAATTCCTTTCCTACAAATTTCATATTTTCATGTAGATCAATGGTTAACAAATTTAGCATGGTATCAGTGTTGATGTATTTGTAACTTCAGAATGTATTCATCTGTATATCTTATGTATTGTACCTTGATGTTTATTCCCTGAAGTATCTATAACGTAATTGAGTCATGTCATGCCCCGATGTTTCAATCAGGAGATTCAATAAGTAAACAATTCATGTAAATTCATTGAGGTTAACCCTCCATTATAAGTTGGGGAAATAGTCCCCACAATTCTGTCAAGGTTATAACCCTCCTTGTTGATCGGAGGGAAAAGTCCCCATAGTTGTGGGGCACAAGGGTTATTAGACTCTCCTAGATATGTCGGCCCTAGTAAGTAATTGTTAAGTGGGGCCTACATGTTGAAGTGGACATTAAGTGAACGAAAGAATATAAATAGAGAGTGAGCCTCTCTATTTATCACACACACACTCACTCATTGGGGTGCATGAGTGAGAGATAAGTATCTATCTCAAGTGAGAGAGAGAGAGAGAAGTTGTGGAGATCATCTTTATGTTTTTGGGTTTTATTACTGCCATTGGTGCTCATTCTATCTCTGAGGAAATTGTGGGTTTTTCTCATTTATGGTTTCCCCAAGGAAAATTATTTCTATCTCTTGTCTCTTGTGTTTATTGCTGTGCATGTTATTCTCTGAGTTAAAGATCCTATGATAATGCTGGCTTGAATGATAAAAATTAGCATGGTATCAGAGCTAACCTGAGAAGAAGAAATTGTGCATCTCTAAAATCTAGAGAATTTTACTTTTTGGGTCTCTCTCCACAATCCATCAGCAAAAGTATGCTAGGTTGACTCTCCGTTGAAGGGCACATCTTTCTGTCGAAGCAGAATTCGATTCTGGACATTTCAGTTTTTGGTGCAGGAAATTAGGGATTCTTACATAAGAGGAATTTTTGAGTGAGCCTATCATAGGATTTATCTCCTCATAAAAATAGAAGATTAGAGTCTTGGGTCAAGATTTTTGGTTGGGTGAAACTCCGGGAAATTCAACCCCTAGTTTGACCTCGGGCTGGAAAAACCCTAAAATACTAAAATGGATACATTTTGGTACATTTACTATATCTAAGGATTGGTGAATGATCAGGAGATGAAACTTTCATAGGACGAATTTCAAATCCTAGTTTACACTGTATCCAAATTTCAGACTTAGATTGACTATATTCTAGGAGATATGATTCCTCCAAGTTAGGGTTCCAATGTCTTACAGGATTCATCCCTAAACAAGAGACCTGGGGAGAATTCCTATATCTCAGGATACAAAGGTATAGATGAAATTGATGAATATTTTCTAGAAAGGGCATGGAATGTTCTTTCTTTGGTAGAATTTTCAGACCCCAAAGATGAAACAGTGACACATGGTATTCCGTACAACTTCGCTATGCTGAATAGTCCTGAAACAGGTCACCTTGGGAAAACGCTCATAAGTCCCAATTGGTGAAACCAATTATAATGAAAAATATGGTGTTGGAATATGGAAAAGCAAGGATATATCATTACAAAATTACATACATAGAGGTGCAGTAATTTCAGAGATACCGCAAAAACAATATCAAGCATTTCTACAAAAGAAATTGGAAAAATAGGGCTTCTTGTTCCGGGAGATTCCCTCCATTATTTTCAGAAAAAGGAGTACACTGGAAAGCTTGCCTTGAAGAGTTATATATTTATATCCAATCAGGTATAAAATATTCCAAGTTTTGAAAATTAGCGTTTCTCTGACAAACCCTAAATCAGCTAGCTTCGGAACCAGGACGGACACCTCAAATTGGTACGATCTAATCTTTTGCTATTTTCATTTGAGGTTCTCATTTCAAAGTGATCTATCACATCAGCTTGATGATAAGCTTGGTGAAGTTGAAAACTTCCAATCTTGGAAGTATATCATCTCTCTGAAGAAAATGAATTGGACACCTACATAAGTAGAGAGGTTCCAGTTCCAGAGTGAGATGAGGCTAAAAGCCTTACACAAGAAGAACTTGGTCAAGGACAAGAAGATCATTGCTGATTCAATCATGGATCACCTTATACCACAAGTGTATTTGATAAGGACACCTAGAGAGATGTTTGAATCCTTGACCAAGATATTTGAAGGGAAGAACATAAATCAAAATATGACTTTGAGAAAATAGTTGTAGAATGTGAAGATCCAGAATGTAGAGAACATATAGTCATACTTTACAAGGGTCTCTTAAATCAAAGAAAAACTTGTAGCAGTAGAAGCATAAGTGGAGAATGTGGAAGTGATGATAGCCACCTTGAATGGCCTCCCAGGATCATGGGATTCATTCATTCGAGGAATGCGTACCAGAAGGAAGTGATTACTTTCAGCAGACTCTGGGAAGAGCACACATAAGAAGAAGCTCAACTAATAATAAGAGAAAGTAAGATGGGAGCAACTGAAGATTAAGCTCTTACCATCCAAAGAAGATCCCTCAAGCAATGAGGAATATGTAGAACTCAAGTCTTGAAGAACCTCTTATCCATCTTAGCATTTGGATAAGAAACGATACTATTATGAATGAAGAAGATGATGAAGCTCAAGGCTCAAGAAGGAGTCTACCCATGAAACAAATAAAGATAAGTATTCAATTGTCATTTCATGATATTGGTTTTTTATGCATTTTTTTATATTCATTTGATGTATTATCCATGATAGAATGTTTGCATTAATGATAGTATACTACTAATATGCATGTAATGGGTAAGTAGCTCATGGTACTATACAACTCTCCATTGCTACTTATCTAGAATGAAACTTCTTTGCTGAAATATTGGATTAGTGCACAATATCAATGTTGTCCTGGTAGAGATGGAAGGCATCTAGAAAGTTTTTGTGAGATATGGATGAATGTTGTATTGGATAAAATAGTTGCATAATAATAAATCTTGATGCAAAAGAATTTTCCATTATGAATATACCTTATGAAATGTTTCTAATCATACAACTAATGCATTTTACTTGTAGGAAAGATCAGGTAAAATTGCCTACAAGAAAATAAGGATGAGACTTGTTCCGAAGAACAGGTGATGACATTTCATGATGAAGAATAACATCACGAATGTAGTGACATCATTGATGCAACACCTTCTAGCTATGAATAAGTAACCAAGAATAAAGGGAAGACCAATTCAAGAAGAATGATGTCTAGAATCCAGTATCGATACGTGAAGGGAAGTTCGTAGTATCATCATCTAATAGATGGAAACATCATGGGATACAAGGCAATATTTGTAGCACAAGGATTCTCATGAAAAGAAGGCATAAACTATGAAGAGACATTTGTAGCCAGTGGGAGTTGAGACACATGATAGGCAGAATCATGTGTGCAAATGAAAGAAGGCCTTGTATGAGCTAAAAAGACACCCATGGGATGACACATACATGAGGAGCTTGATGAAGATATTAAAATTTGCTACAAGGTTGAAGATGAAATCCTATCGAGGATGACAAGGTCACAGATGGGTGCGAGAAGAAATTTTGAAAAAAAAAAGGTTCAAGATAGAGGATCTTGGTATCCAGTGATCCTAGATGGATACATAAAATGCTAGTAGCATATGAAGCTACTTGTCACTCTGGTACAAAATGTTTTAGTGCATAGAGTATGAAAGACAAAGGGAGAATGATGCCCCACTTCAGAGAGAGTGACTACAGAAGATCCTAAGGTTCAACATGGTAGAACAGGATGGACAACTTACTAATGACTCTAGGATTTACTGAGAGTAAAGTGGACTCCAACCTTTTGTTCAAGGTTGAAGGTGGAAGACCATTGATGCTCCTGTCATATGTCGATGAGTTGTTCCTAACAGAAAAGAGGAACTCATTAAAGTTGCAAGAAGGAGACTTTCTGCCGAGTTCAAGATGAAGGAATTGGGTATGATCCACTATTTTCTAGGCATGGAGGTCCTTGATGTACCTGACGAATACGAGACCAGATATTTGCTTCGATGTGAACACCTTGAGCCAGTTCCTAACTGATCCGAGACATGTTCACTTGATTGCTACAAAGCATATTCTCAGGTACCTAAGGGGTACATTTGATTATGGGCTTAAGTATGAGGTGAATCAGAATATGAACCCGGAGGGTTATGTTTATTCAGATTGGGAAAGTTTTGCCATCGATAGGAAGAGAACTTCAGGGTGTTGTTTCCGTATGAGATCAGGTGTGATCTCTTGGTTTAGCAATAAACGGTCTTGCGTGGCACTGAGTATAACTGAAGCAGAGTATGTCATAGCTTGTTCATTTGGTTGTGAGGTAGTATGGCTGAGGAAGATACTATCTAATTTATTTGATCTCTAGTTGGATGCTACTTGCGACAACCAGAGTTGTGTGAAGTTGTACGAGAACTCGGTGTTCCATGACAAGTCAAAGCATATTGAGATCAAATATCACTATATCAGGGATAAGGTACATAGAGGAGAAGTGAAGCTCCAGTATATTGCAATGGATGAACAGATAGCTGATGTGTTGACTAAGCCATTGGCCAGAGTGAAGTTTGAATACTTTAGTGAGAAGCCTGGTTGTTCTCTAGATCAAGGTTCCCTCTAAGGGAAAGTGATGAATCTATGACCCATTTTTACATGGTGATAGGATTGGCTTCTTCCATGGTCATATGTAAGGGCTGAGCCATTCTGTCATGGTGAGAGGATTGGTTCCTTCCATGTTAGATATGAGCGCTGAGCCATTCTGATGTGAATGTAGGATTGGTTCCTACATGATCAGATATAAGCACTGAATGCCATTCTTTGAATGGAGGCACCTGGTCAGTTTCCAGGAATACTTATCCTAGAGCTGAGTTCCATTCTAATGTGATTGTGGGATGTGTTCCCACATGATCAGATATAAGTGATGAATTCCATTCTCTGGGAAAATGGAGGTACCTAGTAAGTTACCAAGAATCCTTAGCCTAGGGCCGAGGGACATTTTGATATGACTATGGGATTGGTTCCCACATGATCAGATGTAAGTGCAATGCCTTTCCACATATTATAGTAGTTGTGTCGTATCATGCTGGTGGATGTGAGTGCCGATCCTTTCCACAGATGATAGTAGTTGTCTCCTATCATGCTGATGGATGTGAGTGTTGAGCCTTTTCACAAATGGTAGTAGGTGTGTCCTACCATGTTGGTGATTGTAAGTGTTGTGCCTTTCCATAGCTGGTAGTAGGTGTGTCCTACCATGCTGGTGGATGTGAGTGTCATGCCTTTTCACAGATGATAGTAGTTGTGTCCTATCATGCTGGTGAATGTAAGTGATGTGCCTTTCTGACATGGTGTTGGATGTGTTCCTCTCATGGTCATATGTGAGTACTAGGAGGGCCATTCTAAATTAGAGTCAAATATAATCACTGAAGAAGACCTGCATGGAGGCTAGGCCTAAAACCAACATGAAAAAGGGTTGGATTTGTAGAAATTTCCGTGACAAGAAGAATGAAGAGATAGCACCAATTGATCGAGATGGAAAAAGTAGTGCTGATGATGATCCATTGATGATCTAGCTTTGATTATGATCTAGTGATGATCCAGTTTCGATGATGCTTCAGATCGAGTGATGATCCATATCCAGTGATGATGACCCAATAGTGATGATCTAGATCCAGTTATGATGATCCAGCAATGATGATCTAGATCAAGTGATGATCCAGATCTAGTGATGATGATCCAAATTGAGTCATGATCTAGATTCAATATGAAGATGACCTGAAGATGAAGATTACTTAAAGATGGATATGACTTAAATATGAATATGACGAGATGATCTAGTTGATATAGAGAAGAAGACCAGTGCTAACAAATTGTGTCGAGAGAATACCTTCCTAGTTAACATGAAGTGTTTAAGTATTTGTAACTTCGAAATGTATTCATTCATATATCTTATGTATTGTACCTCGATGTTTATTCCGAGACATATCTATAATGTAATTGAGTCATTTCATGCCTCGATGTTTTGATCGAGAGATTCAATAAGTAAACAAGTCATGTAACGTCATTTAGGTTAACCCTCCATTGTAAGTCGGGGCAGTAGTCCCCATAATTGTGTCAAGGTTAACCCTCCACTGTAAGTCAGGGTAGTAGTCCCCACAATTGTGTCAAGGTTAACCCTCCTTGCTGATCGGAGGGAAAATTCCCCATAGTTGTGGGGCACTGGGGTTATTAGACTTTCCTAAATATGTCGGCTCTAGTAAGTAATTGTTAAGTGGGGCCAACATGTTGAAGTGGAAATTAAGTGAATGAAAGAATATAAATAGAGAGTGAGCCTCTCTATTTATCACACACACACTCACTCATTAGGGCGCATGAGTGAGAGAAAAGTTATCTCTCTTAAGTGAGAGAGATAGAGAGAAGCTATGGAGATCATCTTTATGTTTTCAGGTTTTAATACTGCCATTGGTGCTCATTCTATCTCTGAGGAAGTTGCGGGGCTTTCTCCTTTATGGTTTACCTAAGGAAAATTCTTTGTGTCTCTTGTCTCTTGTGTTTATTGTTGTCCATGTTATTCTCTCAGTTAAAGATCCTAATATAATTCTAGCTTGAATGATAAAAATATAACAATCAGAGCCTTGTTCAATCTAGAAACATACCTTGTCCGACCTCCATTATGCACCAGAAGTAGTTGTGTTTCCACATAATTGCTACAATCATTTCCTTGCTAACTCTGGATTTTGTCCAAAGAAGTCTCTACGGGTGTGATGGACTCTAAAAAATTGAGCATGTCGATGTGGAAAGGCTTGAACTGACATATGATTGCGATTTGAATTGGTTTTGTAGTGTTCTTTGCAGATATCTCCATAGCTTCTTGAAGAATTGACTAATTAACATACAGAAAAATGGAGAATTCTTCATCTCTTGTACCTAGAATCCTTACACCCTTAAACTACATTGATTGAACAGTAGATATGTAGGTATCCTTGTGTAACAAATTCCTGTTTAGGATGACAATGGAAGGAGAAGCTGAGCCCCAATGGTATGTTGAGAAGAACAAGTTTTTGTATCGGCTTGATGAAGCCTTCAACTTCATGTGCATCCACATCTCCAGGGATATTTTGTTCCATGTTGAGGGACTCAAGACTCCAAAGGAAGCTTGGGAAAAGCTTGAATATTTTTTTGGAAAACAAGATGAGCTTTGAGGGCATATTTTGGAGAATGAGCTCAGTGCACTATAGACCTGTCATTTCGAGACTATTCAACAATGTTTTTCGAAGTGCAAAGCACTAGTACTACAATGCAAAAAATGTGGGATAGACAGGAAATATGATAATATTGTGTTGTTAGTGTTGAGCAATCTTGGATCATTGCTCTTATTCATTGTCTCTACATTCCATTCTAGAAGAGTTTCCATTCCAAATTTGAGGATTCCTTCTCCATATTCTTTTGATGAGTCTTTGATACAAGAGGAAGATAAATTGGTTCAAATGTGAGTGATTCGAACCTACAAGAATCATGTACTCTTAGTAGAAGACTCAAACAATGCAAAAGAAAGAGGAAATCTAAATGGGAAGGAGACCAAAAAAATTGTTTCGAATCCAAAATAGAATCAACAATCTTCCGGTGGAGCCTTAGGCTCCAAGAAAAAGAATAAATTCAAGAAGGCTAATTGTCCCTACTGTATGAGAGGATTTCATCCATAGAGTTAGTACATGAATAAGACCATTGACCAGTTGACAAAAAATATTGAACATAACAATATTTTCCTTCCATAAGGTTCATATATGTTTGAAGTTTGAGATAAAATTGAATAATATGAGAGGAGCCATGCTTTGAAAGCAGAAATCACTCAGTCAAAGGCCTATCTGATTGATTCAAGAGAATCCAAGCACATGGTTTCCTCCAAATACTCCTTCACTAGTCTTAATATCTCAGGAGGACCTAGCATTCATATGGTGGATAATTCACAAATACCAACTATTGGGAGAATTTCTATTGAAATCCATCATGGATAGTTCAAGAATGTACTTTATGTTCCCTCTCTTGTAGCAAATTTGTTATTTATTTATCATATGAAACATACTAACTCTCCAAAGGAAGTTGTATTTGGTCTTGAATCGGTGGAGATATCAGGTATCTCAATAGGAAGATTATAGTGAAGGGTGTTGCAAACCATGCCTCCAAGGCATATGAATTCTCACACTTTCTGCCATACTCAGCTCCAATATAATCTCAACATCCATTCAGAAGGGAAAGTTGAAACTCTCTTTCATCTCCATTTGTAGATAATGATATGTTTTCTAATATTTCAGTTCCAGAAGATGAGGAATAAGATCAACATGATATTGATATTAATATTGTACATCAATATTATCTAGATCCATATCCATCTCCTATTCCAACTCAGAAGCCTAAATGGGTTGAAAATCTCATTGAAGCAGGTGGGAATTTTGTTGGGAATCCATATGACAAAAGAAGAATGAGGTCCTAGTATTATAATGAACATGTTTCACTCTCCCACACAACTTCGCTACCTACAGAATGGTGCAACAAAATGCCAGAGAGATGCTACTTGATGATGAAGAATGATCCACATTTTGGCCCTTAATGAACAAAATGGATCATTCCATTCCTCCTCCAGAAAGAAGAAACAAAACAAACATTCAACATATTGGAAGAATATGGAAAGGTACACATGCATAGTCTTAGGATGTTGATCCATAGAAGAACCAAGTTTCCGCATTAATTCTCCACAGTGTTGTAGATTTCAACAAATTTTTCACAAGTTTTTGCCTGAAGAGGAAATTTTTCTCTTAAGTATAACTTCTTTTCCTATTTTTACCTGCTTATTTTTAGGGGGGGGGGGGTGTTCCCATGATGTTTTCCCCATTTTCCTTATTTTATTAAGAAATATTTTACTCATTTAGATTGTATGGATGATTTTTGGCCTAGTTTCTAGGGCCCAAGTTGTCCAAATTTAGGATTAATGGGGGGTGTTAAGATTAATCAGTCCTACTTTGTCCAATATAGTCTATTTGATAATTTTTCCTAACTTAGGAATTTATTATCATTGTACTAGAGTATGGGGGACACACCTAGAGGTTATCTGCCACTTACTGCATGTGCATGCATGAGTTTATGTGCCTCTAGGACTAATTGCTACATTATAGGAGCCCACTCTGAGTGCCACTAGCAACCCCCATCAGTTGGTTATAGTAGGTAAATAGTTATGCTGAGTTTTCCTCTAGTTACAATCAGTTAGATCACTTTCAGTTATCCTAGCACCATATTTGCGTGCATGTAGGGAGTGCAGATCCTTTTATCCACATACATCATCAGTTAACTAATTGTAGACTGATTTAGACATTCATAGTTAAACTGGTGATCTTTAGTAGTTATTTATACATACTGAGTTATCTAATCAGTTAGTTAGAACTAATAGATTTGAATCCTATCTTTACCATTCGAATTATATTTATTTTATAATAATTGTATTATTGATTAATGAATGAAGATTAATGTTGTGATTATCTAAGTAATTCTTTTCTGATCTATCTGAAATTTATGGCATGAATTCCTGTTCATTGTACATTCTCTTTTATTATTCCACTGCATAATTCCTTTCCTACAACTTTCATATTTGCATATATATATCAATGGTTCACAAATTTAACACCTAATGCATCTCTTGTTTTTCCTAAGCCACTTAATTAAGAACCTAATGTACTTAAGTGACATAAATAAGCAACAAACCATTTACATCACAAGACCTCTTATTTTCACCTAATAAGATCATGTTTATCATATATGAATTTATTTTATCCTAATATATGAATTACGTAGGCCAAGGATCAAATTCATCATGCACATATGTTGAACTAACTCATGCACATAAATACCTAACCTACATAAGCACCTATTAGACATATTAAAGGATGCACATAGATGGAATGGCTATGAAACACACTTATTTATCTTGCAAAAGTGATGCTTATATTTTACCTTGACCTGTGCAAGCCATATAACACTAATCCATATAACTTTATTCCCATTTATGACTAACCCACTATGCCTAAAGCACCCAACACATAACCTACTAATGATCATAATCCTATCAACCTAAGTAACTTTGTATCCTATATAACACACATAAGCACCCAATACATTTAAGAAAATGACCCAAATACGTGGAACACATAAGAAACTTACCCATATAAGAACCTAGCAAACATAAAGAATGCACATAGGTGAAACACCTAAGTGATGCATGTGTGTGGCCCAAACACATGAAATTGGAATTTGGCATGATTAATTTCATCTAAAAAATATATGGAATGTAGAGTCATCACCAACAACAAAAAAAACAAAGAGCTCATTCGAGAAAAACTTGCTTCCTAAAGGCTTTAAGGCACACATTTTGGATCCTTGTCATGGGCATATAATTCCAAATTCAAAGTAGAAATGAGTTCGATTATATCTTACAAGTGTGTCTCAGTAGGTTCCATGTTGTAACACTATTCATAAGTTCTCAATCTATGAATTCCAAAAGTTGACCCCTTTATGCAAGAATTGGACAATCCCTTATTAAGGGAAACGCTAGTTCAAATATTATCCTAAAAGATAATTTTTGGGCCATGGACCTAGAGATGAGGGGAATCCATAGCATTATTTCAATGTCTTGATCCCAACATAGTTAATTTTTCATTGATCCAAGCCACCATCATCATCTTATGTCAAGTTTAAACTTGCTTCCTAGAGCCTTTAAGGAACACATGTTGAATCACTGTTGGGGGCATAGAATTCTAGTCGTTTATTAGGAATGAATTATAAGATATCCTACAAATATTTATGGACACATTCCATGTAGGAATTGTAGCCACAAGTTCATAGTCGAGGAATTCCCAAAGTTGACCCCTTTATGCAAGAATTGCATTATCTCTTATTGACCAAAACCCTAGTTTCTAAAATCATCCTAAAATATAATATTTGGTCCATGGACCCAAAGGAGCATTTTACCCATAGTGCTAATATCATGTATTTATTTCAACATAGTCAACGGCTCATTGATATGAGCCATGATTGTCATTTTATGGCCAATTTAAACTCACTTACTAGATGCTTTCAAGGACACATTTTGAACCCCTATCGAGGGTAGAGAATTCCAATTGTGGTGTAGAAATAAGTTTTGTGAGATCCTATAAGTGTGCTTAGGAAATTTCCATGTGGGAATTATAGCCACAAGTTATCAGCCAAGGAATTCCCAAAGTTGACCCCTTTGTGCAAGAATTGCATAGTCCCTTATTAAGGGAAACCCTAGTTTACAAAATCATCCCAAAATATGATCTCTTGGAGATGGAACAAATGGTGAGGGGAATCCCTAGAATTAATTCAATACTTTGGTCTCAATGTATTCAACAATTATTCTATTCAGGTGATGGTCATAACTTTATGGAAAATCCAAACTCGCTTCCTAGCAGCCTCAAGGAACACATTTTGAATCCATGCCGGGTGCATAGAATTCCAATTGTTTAGAAGAAACGAGTTCCATGACATCCTACAAGTGTGTTTGGGAATATTCCATATGGGAAATCTAACCATAAGTTCCATGTCGAGGGACTTTCAAAGTTGACTCCTCTATGCAATAATTGTATTGTCCCTTATTGACCAAAACCCTAGTTTCCAAAGTCATTCTAAAAGACAATGTCTAGTCCATGGAACCAAAGGAGAGTGGAGCCCCTAGTGATAATTTTATGTCCTTATTCCAATAGATTCAATGGTTCATTGATACAAGCCATGCTCATCATTTTATGGACAATTGAAACTTTCCTACTATAACATTTCAAGGACACATGCTAAACCCATGTCGAGGGTAAATAATTCAAACCGTGGAACATAAATAAGTTCTATGAGATCCTACAAGTATGTTTTGGAATTTTCCACTTGTTAAATATATCCATAATTTACCAGTTGGGGAATTACAAAATTTGACCCGTTCTATGAAAGCAGTTCATAGTCCCTTAATGATCAAAACTCTAGTTTCCAAAATAATCCTAAAAAATGATCTCTAGTCCATGGACCTAGAGGAGAGGGACACCCCTAGAGTTAATTTGATGTCATGATTCCAACAAATTCAATAGTTTCTCAATTCAATGCACAAATATTTCTCTCTATTCTTTTGTAAGCTTTGCTTTGTATCCCTTTAGGGACACATGCAAAATTGGTCTCGAGGCCTAGAACCACTAGTGAGCATTTAAATGGAGTTATATAAGTTTTGGCATGTGTATCTAGGCATGGAAAATGTGGTCAGTCCAATCGAAGGATTTCATGGTATGTTTCATGGAATTTGACCCCACAATGCAAGAATTTGTGAGGTTTTGAAGGTTTAGAATAGAAACCAGGGTTTATAGATATTTGGAATTTCGCCTTGAAATATTTGGTGTGTTTCAAAATCATGTCTTGTTAACTTTTCTCAGTGAGGCCATTTCATTTGGCATTAAAGTGATAGGTCAACCTAGGGATTGTACACACTAGGGCCTAGGCTACTAACTAAGGTTTACATTGCAAACTAGTAGTTAGTCTACAAGCTAGGGTTTAGATACAAGCTAGGTTTTACAAGTACAAGCTAGGGATTCTACAATGCCAATTATTACATTGTAAAGTTGTAAATGTCTAAATGTATTATAGTAGGTATTTCTCAATGGGACATTTCATTTGACCTTATTTTAACACTTGCATTAGGAAATTTCATGAAAACTTGGGGTGTTGACTAATGTCCTCAGAAGACCAACTTTAAGATTCAAGGTAGAGGAAGGGGCTATATCCTAGAGGAGGGGGCACATGGTGCTATTGTCAAATAGGATCCCAACCTAGGCAATCATTTTTCTATGTAATTATTTGATGTAGAATGTTTTTTTTTTTACTCTTGTGCATAATGTTTTGGATTCAAATAGATGCACATGAATATATATTTACAGTGAAAATGATTTAATTTTTAGGTGTACATTATAATTTAATACGAGGTTTATGCTACATACTATGGTTTCTGGGGTTAAAATACAAACAAGGATTGAGGTGCAATGAATAGTGCATTGACAAGTTTAGTGGCCCTCACATATATTCCCTCCTCACATGGATGGATGTATTTCACAAGGGAGGAAAATAACAATTAGATTTATATTTTAGAATAGAGACTTACTTGATGAGGTGTACAAGGGATTTGTAGAGTTTTCCACTTCCATTTGGAGATTTGGAGGCTATGATGTGCTAGGAGATAGGAGGGGTTACAAAACCCTATGGTTGATGGGAAACGCATTGGGAAACATGCCCTATTGTACAAAAGTTGGACTTGAGGATCATCTCTCAAGTTACTTCATTCTCTTGTTGTGAGACGAAATGGAGAACGTAACGTAACTTTTACAGTTTGAAGAAGAGAAGGCTTGAGTGGTCCAGGGAAGAGACGATGATGTATGTGCACTCCAACCTTCATCTTATTTATAGGAAGAGGGATGAGTGGGTGAAGGGATAGACAAAGACGTGGGATGTGTTTCCAAATGATATATATATAATGTTTTCTCCATGTCTTCCATGTCTTACATCCTCTTGTTAGGTGAATTTTCCAGTAAGAGATCCTTGTAAATGTGGATGAAAATTTTGGGTATCTCATGATTAGTTATCTAGGGTTATATTAGTGTTTCTAGGGTACATTAGGTTTCAAGAGTTTATAGGGATAGATTAGGTTTCCAGGATTGTAGATTTGGTTTCGAGGATTCTAGATTGGGTTTCTAGGGATAGATTACTCAAGTCATGTGAGTATCAATGTAAGACAATGAATCTATGACAAAGATTTTGCAATTTATCAAGTTGTATATTTCTATGCAATTTATCAATCTATCAATTTGTCAATGTTTGACTACAATATCTAAAATATTAATTCCAATAATTAGTGATACCATGAAACAAAATTGTAACATACATGTATACCACATGCCTATGGCATAGTACACAATATAACATGCATACCACATACATGACTTCCTACATTTGGTCATTAGACTATACCAATGGTATCCTTTAACCTCTCATACTTGGAGTAATGCAAGAAGTATTGTACCTTTGATGAGTTCTCCTTGGCATCATTTGCATCTATAGGTTTGTGCTAATAAATATGCTTGTATAGAGGTATACAACATAACATGGTCTATAATATTCAAATACATAACCTTTTTTCTTTGGGTTGTGGGAAACCTTTGTTAAATATTATCCTTTGATAACCATCGACCTAATCAGAAAATCAATGCTCTCAAAGTCCCTTAATGAGACATTGAGGGTCTACTTCCAATGAAAGAAAAATGTGAGCCAATAGTCAATGCCCCATTCATCTCCTCTCATATAAACCATTGCATATATGTGACCTGAATAAAATAAAGTGCAACATAGGGCTCATCTAAATAAACACAACTAGTTGTTAAACATTTCAAAATTATCAAGATATTAATCAAACCTAGTTGAACAAGATCTGATATTTGGTTATAGTCTAGTGAAAAACTTGATTGGTCCTCCTTTAACTAGGATAATTATATAGTTGTATTCCGATCAATGTGGAGTGATACATGATCCCAACTGTCAACCCAATATATGGATTGCAACTGTCCCATTCACCACTACTACATGGATAACAAAAATAATAGAGTTTCCTTGTCCACATTTCAACTATAGCATTGTATTAATTTTTAATTGAATGAAATGCATGAGTTACTTAGACAATCTTGCACTCATATATTTCTAATTGATCTATATCTACCACCCCTAAAACATATTTCTGTACATGCGATTTCCTGGTTGACCTGTCTTCTTTCCTTCCTTCTACTTCCCTCGTGATTGAAGAACACCATTCAACAATCATATTTGCATCTCATATGATAAAATAGTTGTGAACTTCATTTGTTTCCTACATAATGGAGTCTTGATGCATGCACTTGCTCCATCATGTTCTGATTTTCTGTGTGTGGTCTCAAAATAGTTCCAAATGTGTGGTACCTTGTGCCTTTTGTGGAGCATATAAAACAATTGGACTACATGGGAATATTTTAACTTCCCTACATAATCGTTAGACCAAATCCAATGTTTTTCCATCTGTATACCATTATCCTTCAAGTGATTGCAGAATAATTGAATTGTGTTTTACAAAATCCAACCCGTGACACCTATCATCACTTATTACGAAGTGATACCCCTTCAATACAAGCATGTTTTCTTTAGTACTATCTACTCCATGTCTACAGGTGATATGGACCATTATGCTGACCTATTATGAGTGAGAATATTCACTTTGGAGAGATTGAAGAATGTAGTTTTTTACAAAATTGACTACTAATAAGATAGTAACAATAGGAAATGTATCCCTGCACATTCTAAACTACTCATTTTTCCAACAATAGACATGTACACGCTTTACATACGGTTCTCTTTTCAAATAACCCCTCCATAAACACGTAAACTTCTACCTGATAGATAAAAAATAAAGGAATATATCAATAGATTGTTACAAATGAAATTGCAATATGAAGAAAACATAGTATTTAAGAACTCATTACCAACCTAAGAAGTGTCAGGTTGTACTTTTTTATTTTTTTTCCCTCCATGAATATCATATGTGATAAATTTGAATTACTATAATTTCACCTCATGCCTCCCATGTTCATGCTCATCAGTCACATGTATGCATTTGTATAATAATGACATTCCACCTCACCCTATGCATGTCCCATATATGCAAAATCTTCGATAAAATGTGCAACCTTTTGTCCTTGTACACTAAATGTTATGAATAATTCCCTAGATGACATCGGCGACAATGTACCTAAGAATTCCTATAAAAGAGTGTTATGCAATACACACAATGTGTGTGTGTGTCATAATAATAAATGTACTCAATGTGGTATTGACAACACCATGTGTTACACATTTCGTTTATTTTAACATACCATTGTTTTCATTTATTGAAGGATCATTAGAGGAATTTTGGGGTCTAAAATGGGCCTCCTAAGGAAAATAATAAAATAATAGTTAAAATAATAAAATAATATTGATTAATTTTGGAGGAANACTCCTTGGATGCGGAATCAAATTCCGCATCCAACGAGCTCTCTCGATCGAAATTTGAGTAAAAACACAATGAAATATGTCGAAAATACGAACAAAAAAAATAGTTTTTTTTAATGACAAATATGTCAATTCAACCATTATGGTTGAATTATTTTATTGAAATTCTATTGGTTCTTGAATTCTAACTCACAAAAACTTATTTTGGCACGTTTTCTTATAAGGCCCATTTTGGACCCCAAATTTCCTCTAATGCTTAGGACCAAGTTAATTCCATTATGTTCATGCCTAAATCTCCCATATAATTTTGTTTCTGTCATGTCAAGAATATGTTTAATCTACGTTTCACAATCCCTTGAATCCCTTCCCAATTTTAGTACATATTTTTTGTTGGAAGAAGCTCTAGTGTTGTCATGGAAAAAATAATGCACTAGTCCCTTTACCGCATCAATGAGATTCATATTAGAACATGAAAAGCTACCAATTAAGGACCATACATCTGTTTCACCACTTTCAAGTTTCTCTCTTCTAACACAATTCCTATGGATTAATCTTTTGTCATTAAAAATAATAAGTTTGGATGTAGGATTAAGAATACAAAGGGACCTAGTGCTTTTGTTCATGATTGATTGTGACAACACATAGATAGATGCATTGTGATCATTTGAATGGTATTTCTTTCCAATTGTATTAAATGCATCTACTAAATTCTAACAATATGAGAACTTGCTTCAAAATTGTTCATAATCTTTATCCTTAACTTTATCCTAACAATAGTCGTACACCTTGAATTTAATAATGATAAAAATATCTACATTTATCTCTATAACATTTAGAATCAAAACAGTTAAAAAATATCTATTGAGTTTGATATGAAATCATGCATTTAGATAGTGTGCCATCAAGCAAACAAATGATACTTTCATCAATATGTATACATTTTGTATTTCTTTAGCATGAAGCTTCTAATGGAGGTAGGGAGGTTGGAAATTTACCATGTAGCATATCACCCATCTAGTATGGCATTTCAACATGAGATTTGTGTCATTTTGTCTCTTAGTACTCGCTCGATGGTGAAAATTGGACATACTCCTCGACGATATTAATAAAATTGTATTATTCAAGAATACATTTGGAATGAAACACCTTAGGCTAGATTTGTCACGTGTATAGACACAAGAGACTCAATCAAAAAATGTTTCAAGTGGGCTTGATGTGACCCTACATTTCAGTCCTTGATCCGTTCCACGGGGTGCTTGTTTTTCAACTATTATATAAATTGAAGGCCCTCAAGTGATTGCTTCCATATTTATTGTTGTGGTTTGGTAGGAAGAACTGTGGAATCCTCTATAGCAAGAATCAATTGAGTTTCCATAGAGCACCTTCGATTGGTCAAGTAATTTTTTTTCTCTAATTTATTCAAGAATCTTTTTCCTTATTGATTTTCTCACTCGATTGCATGAATCTCCCATCAACACAATGGTCAATTATTTACGGTGCTCCTCAATTCAAGTTTATCCAATATTAGTATTTTTCTTTCCCGATTGTGTCTATACTCCACCACAATGATAAATGAGAAATATTTCCTTTGATGCTTCTCAATTGTAAGATAACTAATGGTCGAGAATCTCTATGGTGTTTCTCAATAGGATATTCTTCAAGCTTGATATTGTTCTTTCTCAATTTTTCCTAGGTGCTCCACCATAATGATCAATGAAATATTTCCTTTTATGCTCCTCAATTGTAATAAAAATAATTGTGGAGATGCTCTATGGTTCTCCTCAATATGAGTTTCTTTAAACTTTATTATTTTATTTCTCAATTGAGTTTATATACTCCACCACAATTATTAATGAAATATTTCCTTTGATGCCCCCTAATTGTAACAAAATTAATCATGGAGATGCTCTATGGTGATCCTCTATAGTATATTCTCCAAGATTGGTGTTTTTATTGTTCAACTGTATATATACTCCACCACAATGATCAATGACAAATATTTCCTTTGATTATCATAAATTGTAAGAAAATTAATGGTCCAATATTAGATATTGTTCATGGATTTTTTTTATTGAATTTTTTAACCTTGTCGAATTTATTTGGTGCTCGAGGAAATCCTTATACCCCCTAACATTCCTAACACACAATTACCTCTTCTCCATAACTCTTACAAACCCTCTCTATCACTCACCTACTCCTCTACCTACATCTAAACCCCACTCCTCTCTCTACACACACATACAAACATTATTATGCCTCCCCCTACCACTAACCCCTCTCCTTTATCTCTATCAAACATTATCTCTCTCTTTCTCCCTCTGTGTATATATATATATACTATCCTCTCCCTAACCCTTACTTATCCCTTGTCTGAATATGTTTATACCTTTCTCCACTTACCTCCAATTTCCTAAGATCCCCCTCTATCTCTACCTCTAACCCCTTACCATCCCCCAAAGTATCACCATTTACCTCTCTCTCTCTCTAAACCAAACACTCACCCACATAACCTATAGTCCCCTTTCTCTATAATCAACCTTATCCTCCCCATCTCTCTCTCTCTCTATATATATCTCTCTACCCCCAATCCCCTCCTCACCTTAACGTGACTATCTCACCCATGACTTTATCTCAACCTCTCTCTTTCTGCCACCCTCTTAATCACTCTCTTCCACTAACCCCTCCCTCTTCTCCTTCCATCCCTCCTTCTCCTCCTAAGAACTAATAACCACCCCCATCTCTCTCATATTCAACCTACATACAACTCCATCTTTCCATATAATCACCCTATTCCTACCCAAAACCATAACCACCTCTTTATCTCTCACTCATATCATTCTTTATATCCCCCATTCATGAAAGATTATCATTATATATAGCCATCCAAAGGGGTTATTAAGGTAGGGAGAGGGGGATAGAGAGGAGGGGGATGGAGGTTATTGGTAGGGGGGGCATAGGAATATGTGTGTGAGAGAGAGAGAGGGAGAGAGAGAAAACCAATGGTGTATTGGTGTGTCAAGGGGTTGAGGGAGAGAGAGAGGGGTGGGGGTTATGTGTAGGCGGAGTAGGGGAGTGAGAGAGGGGGTTAGTAAGTGTTTAGGAGAAGAGGTGGGAAGAGAGAGAGAGAGTGGGGTAGAAGGGATTTGGGGAGGAACTTACAATGATTAGAGAGAGAAGGGGATATAGGTTAGGAAAATGGGTGTTTGGGTTAGATAGAGAGAGAGAGGTAAGGGGAGAGACATCAAGGGGTATTAAGGGGTTATATGTATATAGATAGGGGTGTTTTTAAGTGGTCAGAGTTAGAATTAAATATGAGTGTTAGGATATTATGGGTAAGTGGAGCAGGGGAGAAAAGAGTGAAATAAGGAGGAAGATAGGAAGGGTGTTAGCGGTAGGGGAGACATATGGATTTGTGTTTGTGTGTGTCTGTGTGTTTGTGTGTGTGTGTGTGTGTTTGTGTGTGTGTGTGTGTGTTTGGATGTTTGTGTGTGTGTTTGTGTGTTTGTGCATGTGTGTTTGTGTGTGTG
>LPNX010044182.1:122088-145592 GCA_001517045.1 Pseudotsuga menziesii
GGATGACTAGATAGAAAGGGGATTATAGGTTAGGAGTGTGGGTGTTTGGGTTAGTGAGAGAGAGGGAGGTAAGGAAAATACAGTGGGGGTGGTAAGTGTTGTTAGGAAAAACATAATCAAAGAGGAATAACAATAAACAAGATGCAAATATAAAACACATTAACACATTACATGAGAGACACCAATATAACATGGTGCACCCAAGATGGGATATGTCCACATAAAAATTACTATTCCTTTATTATTCCTCCGTCCAACAAAATGAAGGGATACAACCTACAACAAAATTGTTGCACTTCCTCTTCACTCTCTCGCAATCTCTCTCACACAATCACATAGATCATTTTACAATGCTATAATACCATACTGAAACATTTTAAAATGATTTCCTTTTATAGGGGAATTACCATGGCAAATACCACAGGTCACCCAATACCATAGGACTGTAAATTGCTAGAAAACAAACATCCCAAAAACATATTATGGGGGTGCTTCCTACATACCCCCGAGGAGGGAGGGGGGGGGTATCCCCTGCACCCCCCTATTGGGATGAGTGTATAGTAAAACTAGGGTACAAACATGGTTGAACAATACCATCTCTGAATCGGGAATATCGAACTCCATAACCATCAATATCCCACTTAGATATTGATAAAACAACTCTACTGTTGATGCACTTACTGAAATATGCTATGAACCTTTGACCTAGAAAATTTCTCATCTTCACCTTCACCCTTGAAGGCCTATAGAAAGAAATAAGAAACTTATTTTTTTTGGTTACTACCTTTATCAACATGTCTGCAAGATTTTGGCTAGTATGTATCTTTTCCAACTTTAACAGTTCATATTCCAAAACATATCTTATGAAATGGTACTTGAGTTGCATATGTTTAGTGTTCAAATGGAAGAATGAATTATTTTCAATATGAATGGATATCTAGATTTCAATGTACAACCTTTTATTCTCTTCCTTCTTACCCAATTCCTTTATGAACCTTTGCAACCAGATCATCATTTTAGTAGCCTCTCTAAAGAGAAGACGGACCTTATCGTTGTCTTTTTGGTACAGAATATACACCACTACATTATCTAGATCTGAACTCGAGTTGTGGTTAATTCCAACCCCGTGCATTATCTCTTGAGCCTCCACCTTGTCCAAGGTTGTGCTTCCAAGTGGGTTATCATTCTCCAAGAGTACGACTTGGAATTCATCACATGCAAAAGCACTAAATATTTGGTGTTAGATTCCTTGATGGAAGACTTCCCCTCGTCGTCTACCTAACCCCCTATCATAATAAATATTCCTAATGAATTCGTATTCATCTTATCTATGGAAGAACAATGGTATGGAGGAATACTCCTTTAATTGCGAACATAGAAATTTGGGCCCCATTCAATCCATGAAGATCATCGTCGTATCTAGAACCAAGCAACTCGATATATCCTTATCGGCGATGTCTTCTACCTCCACAATGTAGACACCATAATACACCATTTCCTCACCCATGATGAAGATGAACAAGTCTTGAATGTCTTTCGTAGTGGATCCTATGGTGACCACCTCTCTAGATTGGTTACAGCTCAAAATATTCTTCACATTGGCTATTTCTAAACCACCATCTTTGTTGATTGTGTCGATGCATTTAAACATTGTCGCAATTTACAAATCTTTTCCCCAAAGGCAAGGATACCTCCCACGTAGCTACATCCCATCATCACATTCAGTCCATTTTTCAATGTGTGATCAACTTCATGACATGTAAACCTCCTTTGATTGATGACCATAAATACATCATTTTGTTCATTGATTACTTTACCAAATGGGACGAATCCATGCCTACCTTCAATTGTAAAGATGATACTGCAACTCTCTTATTTTTTTAACCATGTTATCGCTCATTTTGGTGACCCCGTCTAGCTAGTCTTAGACCATGGTTCTCACTTTGAGGATGTTGTTTGGACAGAGCTCTCTGTCATGTAGAACTTTGAACACCAGTATTCCTCCACTTATTACCCTCGGGGAAATGGCCAAGTTGAGGTTATCAACAAGATCCTCAAAACCATGCTCCAACAAATGGTGGAAAAACATAAATTCAACTAGAACCACTTTCTTTTTTCATCCCTCTGTGCCTACCAAACATCAACTAAAACCAGCACCAATTTTACCCCATTTCACTTAGTACACAATGTAGAATCGGTTCTTCCCATTGAATGCCAGATTTTGTCACTCGACCTTGCTGTTGAAATTCTACCTGATACTTCACCATTAGAAAATCACCTACATATTCTTGAATAAAATGATGAGTGTCATCGCACTGCTCTCCAAATCATCGAAGAAGATAAAACTCGATCGAAGTCCCATTATGACTTTCACATCCACCCATTCACCTTTAGTGAGGGGGATATTGTCCTCATCTATGACCAAGCCCATGATAAAGATAGAAAAGGGAAGTTTGAATCCATTTGGTATGACCCTTATGTCATCCATCGATGTCTTGGTAAGGGGCAATCTCTCCATGCTCACTCTAATATTCTCCTTTTGAAGAATCCCCACAATCGGCTCTACCTCAAGACATTCTATGCCTGAAGTCACCCACCATGCATACCCTTATATCATAGCTTTTTTCTCTTCTTTTACATTGTTTTTACAATGAGAATCACAATTTGTTTCATTTGTTTCTCCATATGGATCCTACTCACCTTTCTATGTTGGTTTTGTTGATGGTGTAGGTAGACGGTCTGCTAATCTCACCTCGGTTGTGTGGGTCATTTATTCCCCGTCACATGAGTTAATCCATATCAATCAAATATGGATTGGTATTTCTACCAATAACTAGGATGAGTGCAATGGTATCATTGGTATCCTTACCATTTCCCTTCACTTGGGTATTTCTCTCCTTGATTTCTTCCTAGACTCCCAGCTCCTCGTCGCCCATCTGAATAATTACTACCGGTTACACAATCCCTGCCTCTTTAGGAATTTCCTGTGCACTATACGCTTGGTTAGACGTTTCAAATCCATTTCATTCATGCATGATCCCAAAAGTCTCACTAGTGTAGAATATCAAATCGCTAATGACGTTTTAGAGTGGCACATCAATCATCGCATATAGGAAATAAACTGCATCATGCATCATCATATAGTCATCAATACATATTTCATATACATAATATAGGAATATTCATCATCATAAAAAGAGACTTATATAAAGACATAAAAAGATTCATCCATGTGAATAAATATCATAATCATGTTTAGTACAAAATAAGAAGGTCCATAGGATTTCTTGTCTAATCATACATTTCATACAAAAATCCCCATTCTCAAATGCATTGAGGGCAGCATCACATTCTACTAGTATGAGTCGTCCTCCTATGAATTGGTGTCCTCCTCAGTGACCTCATCCTCATAGCTCTCCTCCTCCATTGGCATGCAACCCTATTCCACCACTTTGACATACTTAGCAGCAACCACGATTCTCCTCATTAGAGAGATCCAATCTAGAGGATCTATGTAGAAAGAAACGATATGATCATCATGTAAGTACTTCCAACCATGTTTGGTGACCCCTTAGAATAGGCACTCCATGTCCATTCATAGTGAGTCTAATGTACTACTCTGTCACCTCCTTTTTCCATGAGCAGGAGGATCTAATCCTTCCACCTTGCCCCTGCACCGCTTGTACATTGCTGGAGGATGGAGTCCCACATCTACACATGCACACAGTATGTCACCAGTATATATCACATGTATGATCCTGTTGATTCTTGGAAAAAACCCAGGTACCGATAGTAGGGATTCTTCCCCATAACCATTCCCAATTAGACCATTTATAGTTTGGTATGGGGAATACATTTGGTTAGCTACCCGACTACCATAGAATTAAAAGAATGTTTTAAATTTGTTTTACCAATTGAGACCCGGTCCACCATTTATGTATTTAGCGATGAAATACAAGTTCCTATACTAAATGCAGGTGATTGCCAAAACAAGAACCTCCCAAGTGAATCACAAGTGAGCTACGCAAGGTCTTACCTCTCGCCTTACATGAATCAATTGCTCCTGAATCACCCAAAGAAAAAAAAACTAAAAGATCATATCTATCCCCAGGGGAGCAGAGATTAAAATTAATTGAGCAATGTACTGTAATGCTACTAATGGAATCCTATAGGTAGGTGTTCAAATTCTACATACATAGTTACAATAGAAAATATAAACAAAGATAGCTTTATTCTGTTAACACATTCATTACTCATTTACATGCACAAGATTTATAACAGAGAGAAAAATCATTCATAAACTACAAAAGTGATTCAATAAGTTAGAATGATATCACAGTTGTGTAGCAGGATAACACAAAAACAATATTCAACAATCCACACAATCTATTTCATGATCCATTTGGAAACTCCTAAATTCCTTCCTCCAGCAAAATTTGGTTTTCTTTATTCATAAAAGAAGTAGTTCTCATACAAATAGCTTCATCATGTATGCTCTAGAAAAGGTCCCTTTTAATCTCTATTCTACCCCTATTTATACATTTTACAAATGACTTTTGAGTTACCCCAGCCTTTTAGGATTCCTTGACTCTTCGAATTACAAAATTCGTCCTCTAGTGACTCGCACTAGGAAAATAGAAATAAAATAAAATAATCTCCAAAAAATGCCACATGTGAACAAGACCACATTTAGGATGGCCCAACTGATCCCCCAATGAATTATTTCCATGAAACAACCTCTGCAACGATGGTATTGAAATCTGTAGACTCCAACAATCTGACCGTCACCTCATGTATGGCTAGTTGTGACTTAATTTTTGTTTCTTTGGGTGTAGTTACCCTAATTTGGTCTTCCAGAAGGAAATTAATAATTGCGACGTGTGCAACCAAACTCTTTACCACTTTCTTGGTGATGCATTTAACTTGTTTTATGTTAATCTCGTCCTCCTGCAATCTATCTTGGAGGTATTTCAAATGTCCCTCTCAGTGAGGAAACGCAAGTATTATTTTTGCTTCAGAGGTTATACATCTATTATGTGTCATGAGCATCCTCTTATTAAAATCCATACATCTCTCCAAAGTTTTCCTGACCCCAACAGTCAATATTGCAGCAACCTTGCTGCTGAAATCCATGAGTTAAAACTCTATCTTCAAGTTATCAGTAGTCTTCTGTGGTAGCTGCTCTGGAAATGTTACATTAGTTTTCATCCAAGTATATTGACCTTGAATAATTTTTGCAACTTCTAGTGCCCTTGTCCTGAAATCAGTTAACATTGCTGAAATATATTACAATCCTGTTTCTACCTGTTTAATATTATAGACCTCTTTTGTGAGCTTTAGTTGGATTTGATATTTTTTCCTTCTAATCAGGAGAGCATTCTCTTAGAGAGGGTTAATATTCATATGACATTCATTGGTTTCCTTGAGCTGAATTTCCAATAATTTTTTTCATGCCTCCAACTTTGGTACTCAGACATTTAACTCTTCTGCTTGCTTATCATTTGCGGCCTTTTGCACCTCTAGCTTTGAAATATTGTTTTCAAGGTATTTCTTTTCTCCATCAATGATGGTATTTGAAAGTACCAAGGCCTCCTTTTCTGATTCTAAAACATGGTATGCCTCCTGTATTCTTTTGAACTCTGAAAGAGTAGCCTCATGTTTCCTCTTCATCTCCCAGGTTTCTCATCTTTCTTTCATCAAAGTATCGTTCACTCTTATCATCTATTCCTTATATTGGTCTACAGTTTCTTTCAATCTGTCAACATTATAGGAATTTTCTTGAGAAGCCATGATAGTAATTGAGACCATCGACTATGGATCTTTAGTGATGATTTTCATGAAAACTATTTTAGTAACTATGATTACCTCAGGCTGGGTGCCACATTTAGCTTCTTTTCAAAACTATGAACGATGCCTTTCTATTTAGTGTAAAAAAAAACTTATTGAGGCATGCAATTTCATGTTGCTTGGAAAGAGTGAAGGGTACTAACCCTAAATATACAAGAGGGAGGTGATGTCCTGTTATTGTGTCTCTTGAGGTAGAAGGAGGATTTTTTGGATTGTCCTAGGAAGTTTCTTGTTCTACATTCTCCTTGTCTCGGTCTTCCTTCCCTTTCCTCTTCAATTCCTCAAATTCCTTTCTTGCCTCTTCCCTTGATCTGTCAGTTGATCCCTTTTGAATTCTTTCTTCATATTCCATATTCCTTTGGGATTCTTTGTTTTCTCTTTGGGCCTATTCAGCGAATAATTTTTTCTCTTCTTCAACTAACGTTCGTGCCTCTTCTTTCTTCTTCTAGGCAGCTTCTTCGGTTTGTTTTTGTTGTTCTGTAGTGTTGTTGCTTCCTTTTCCTCCTGTTGTTGTGGTTTTATATTTGAACCACTTATTTAAAGCAGTCGTGTATCATGAATTTCCAAAAATATCTCTGTCCTTGTCCCAATGGTCAGAGTATTCAAACTTTTCCTTTACAAGTGCGCAATGTGCAACAACATTGCCCTGGGAATCGTTCCTATGAAAACTCTTCTCATCGAAGTGGAAATTTTCTAGGTCCTTCACAAAATCTGTTGCACTTTTTACTTTTGAAAACTTGTAGTTTCCAACATAGAAAGACATTGGTGGGTAGACCACCTTCTTCATGTCAAACAAAAAATTCCCGAATCCATCCAGAAAAAGTTGTCTTACTGCTTCCTTATGAACGATTTAATCAATGGCATACTTAGGAAGTAATGTAGGGGCTCTAGTCCCTCTGTACATTCTTAGATAGGTGCCTTATTCAGAGGAAAATTAATCTCCATATTCACTTATAACTTCTAGTGCACCCTCAGACATACACTTGCACTCTTTAAGAAATATCAACTGGTAAAGTGGCATCAAAAGTTTTTCCCAGATAATATTATAGAAGTTGTGATACTTATAAGGCCATAAAATCTGATATTTAGTGTAAATGGGTGTGTTGGCTTCATTACAACTACATTTTAGTTTCCGGAATGGGTACAACCATAAGATACAATAAATTAAATATGACCCCATGTAGAATTATGATTTTCTTTGGAGAATTCATATTAGTGTAGAACCTATGCAGGAAGATAATATGTTGGATACAATTTCTGCCTAGTTGAAGATAGTTCCTTGCATGGTCACATGATCATTAGTGGGATCCAACCTATCTTATAGAACTTCGCATTGCCATTGCTGAAAAGTCTATTGAGAATTAGGGCTACCAGTCTATAAGGAGTGAGAAATATGGTAGTTTCATATTCACCAGAGGCTTTCTGTCAAAATGGATTTCCCACTATCATCATTAGCTTTACACTTTCGATATAGTCTAAACTCAAACCATTTATTGAGGCATCTGTCATGCTGATTTCTAAGGCTTGTAGATTACAATATTTGGCTATGTACGTAAGGGTGAAGGAGGAAATTTTTTTTCCTTCAATGTTATACATGATCATAGTATTTATGTCTGCTTTAGGTAAAATCCAGTTGATCACCTCAACACAAGGGGAAATTTCAGGTCACGTGGATACCTTTGTGATCCTGGATCTCAATATTTTTTCATATAGGGATTTATATTCTAATCCTGCATATGGGATATTCTGATATGTAATCATGGGATATATTTTCCCCATTTGAAGTATGGTTCATCTCTGGTCATCGCTTTGGTATGTTCATAAATTATCTCTATCCTAGGCATGACTTCCAAGTCTGAGTCCTCCTCAACGACCTTGTATTTATTATTTCCTTTATTTGGAATGGTGTTGTGGGAGGACTGAGGCTGTGACACGATTAAATCAAGAAATAACTCAGTGTTCTTGCGATTAAAAAGAAAAAGAATTCATATAAACAGAAAACCAGAAGCTATTGTAAGATTGAAAGGTATACATGAAAAATTTACCTAACAAATCATATTTTTCCTTCAAAAATAAAATTGGATCTATGAAGAACATGAAATATATTGTTATTGAGTCATCTTTAGCCATATAAAAGTGATCATGTGATGTATAGAAACTCTAAATATAATCCATACATTAAACTTGTGGCAAGGTCAAACCAGAATGAGAAAAAATATCTCAATCATGGGATCTAATCAAAAGGAGAAGAATCATCAAAATGATTTCTAAAACCTATGCAAAAAAACCCTCCTATCAAATCTACTATATGCAAGAAAACAATCAAAAGGAAACAGAGTGCTCACTTTGCATCTCGAAATTGATGGCTACGCAAACTCTAGGTTGACCTAAAGCCAATAAAACCTTCTGAAACCATGAGACCTACTACAAAGATAGTATGCTCTATGACAAAGAACCTAGGAGAGAAATCAAGAGAAAATGATCATTAGAGGAAATTTCAACTCAAAATGGGCCTCCTGAGGAAAATTAATAAAATAATAGCTAAAATAATAAAATAATTTTTAATAAATTTGGAGGAAGAAAAGAAAAAAACTACTTTTTTGTTTGTATTTTTGACATATCTCCATGTTTCTTTACTCAAATTTCGATTAGGAGAGCTAGTTGGATTTGGAATTAAATTCTGCATCCAACAAGTACCCACTTGGTATACTTTTGACAGACCCCATTACCACAAAAACAAGAAATACCTGAAAAACATGATGATGATGTCACATTTTTTAGGTATTTCTTATTTTTAGAGTAGTGGGGTCGATCAAAAGTATGTCGAGTGGGTACTTTTTGGATGCATAATTTAATTATGCATCCAATGAGATCTCCTGATAGAAATTTGAGTAAAAACACAGGGAGATATGTAAAAAATACGAACAAAAAAATAGTTTTTTTTATGGTATCTATCGCCAAATTTATATTAAAAATTTGTTTAAGACCTATGCGGTATTTCAAATTTAAATTAATTTCATTGGCTAACACATGATGACATGGAATTTGAATTAGAGTTAAAATGCCCATTTTGAGTTGAAATTTCCTCTAATGGAACTTCTAGGCTCGAGACCGCACTAATCCTCTATCGCCGCAAACTAAAATGAACCAAGCAAGGAGAAGTTGATAAAAACCTTGACCTGTCCTAGCCTCATTAGTAAAATACCAGAGGTATGGAATATCCTTGGCCATGGCCTGAGTGTTGGAGCCAAAAACCGTAAAGTAGTTAAAAAATCACTATGACGGGGTTAACAAACTAGGTCAAAAGAAACTAGGATGCCTAGTATTTTTCTACTCAACTTGACTTGGGGAAAAAACCTCCATAGGTCAGTGAGCTCAAGACAAAAGAATCCCTATGCGGTTGGGAAAACTTTAAAACCACACCAGAGGTGAAAACCCTAACCCCATAAACAATGAAATCCCAAACACTATTTTACGAAACCCCATTTACCAAACAATTAAAAGTCAAAGTTAGAGGCCTACCTGGAAAACGCTAAAGGGGCGTGGAGCTCAATGAATCAAACCACAGGTTCAATCAAGAAAAGTCTCATGAGTTATATATAGAAAAAGCATCAAACATGCATTAAATGCAGTCGTTGGGTCATTTAAATTGCATGGGCCAAATAATTCGTTTAGCGCCTAGGACCAGAAAATTCATCGACACATTATCAAATTAGCGTGGAAAGAAAAAAATCCTTCGACAGTGTCGGCCCCGAAAACACAACTCTACCATAAATCTTCACTCACTTTGTAAAAAACCAACCGAATAACAACGTCGGCATGGTTCATCCAAAGGTTTAGGCAATGAAACATCACTACAAGCCATAAAATTTGTCTCTCTCTTCAGAAAGATATTTAGATTCTACTGACACTGTCGAAAAACTTTCCTGGGAACGCTTGATGAAAAGGTCATCAAAATACTCATGAAGAAACTTTCAATCGTCAGTGAAATCTAGGTCCAAGCTGATCACGTCGACTATGAATGGAGATTTTAACCACAGCCATTGGCAAGATTTAGTGAAAAGAACCATCAAATTCAAAAGATGAGTCCAGCCAGACATATCGGCTCCAACGGTAAAAAATATCTGCAACTATCAAAAAAATACTCAAAAAATCTTTGAAAAAGGCATAAAACTGGGGAAAAAAGACAAAGGAAAATCGACTGGGAGATGTTAGGTGGAAAGTTTGAATTCCTCCATCGTGTCAGCTAAATCAAAAAATTATACCAACACATTGGGAGAAAAGGGGGTTTTTAACTTTGTGCAAAAACTTTTCAGGATTTGTCCAGAATAACAAACCAAGTCATGGAAATCAAATTTTAAGGAGAAAAAAATAGTCTGAGCAAGATCAAAAGCTAAAAATATGAGGGGACCTAAAATCATAAAAAATTTGGGGTAGAGGTTGCACCAGCAACAATTGGAGACTAGCTGGTGAACACAGATCTCTAAAAAACTCTCTTTTCAAAACACAAACTGCTTTATGTTACTTGATTAGAGCAACCTATCCCAGTCCTTTCCAATATTATTTGAGAATATAGACTTTTCCAGGAATGTAAAATTCAAAACATCTTGTTAGAAAACATGACCGCAGAGCAATAACAGATATACAGTTAAATCAATAAACAAGATGCAAACCACATTAAAACATTACAGAGAGACACATATACAGGAATGATTTTAAGAAACCATACTTATTTAAAAGTGTATACATGTTAGCGAATCTTACCAATTATTAAAACACCAACTAGTAAATGTTTGGCGATATTTTTCAAAAAATATGTTAATATCCAAGGATTTTATATCATTTATATAATAATTTGGCGATTTTTAGGGTGAAAAAAGTTTACCCCATCAAAATTGGGTGAAACGGGACTTCAAAAAATGCAAAATGCCGAATTTGTTTGGAGAAAACCCCTAAAAATAGCCCATGGGCTAAAATTCACCCCTAAAATTATCCTTGCACAGATATAACGTGGTTCACCCAAACGATGGGCTACGTCCAGAAAGAAATTGCTAGTCCTTTTATTACAGTCCAGAAAGATGAAGGGATACACCCTGTATCAAAACCGCTGCACTTCCTCTTTATGCTCTCACAGTCTCTCTTCCAATACAATACAATACCATACTCAGTCGTTTTACAATGCTTTCTTTTATAGGTGAAATACAATGGGAAAATTCTAGGGTTAACCCAATACCATGGGTCTGAAATACTATTAACCAACACACATCCCAAAACTTTTTCTCAAGGGCTCCATCCTTGAACCCCATTTTTTCGGGCACTGCCCCAAACCCAAAGGTAGGGGGAATGAGTGTACAGTACACCTCAGGTACAAACAGAACTGAATAATATCTCTAGATCTGGAAGATTAGGCTCCACAACCGACAATCTCCCACTTGGATATTGATCACAACAACTCCATTGCTACTGCACTTGCTGGACTATGCTCTGGACCTTGGACTTGGAAAATTTCTTGTTTTCACCTTCATGCTTGAAGGCCAATAGAAACCAAGCAGGAACTCAGTTTCTCTCCAGTTACTCCCTTTGTCAACATGGCTATAGGATTCTGGCTAGTATGTATCTTTTCTAGTTTTAACAATTGTTCATCTAGAACAGATCTTATGAAGTGCTACTTGGGTTGTATATGTTTAGTCCTAGAATGAAAGGCTGAGTTCTTTGCAATATGAATGGCACTCTGGCTATCACTTTATAGTCTGCTATTCTCCTACTTCTTACCGAATTCTTCCATGAACCTCTACAACCAAATCATCTCCTTACTAGCCTCTATAGTAGCAACATACTCTGCTTCCATTGTTGAAAGTGCAACAACCTGTTGTAGTTTTTAAATCCAACTTACTGTTGTTCCACCCATATTAAACACATACCCTGTGGTGCTCCTCTCGCTGTCTTTATCACCAACCATATCTACATCAACATATCCCTATAGAATAGTGTCTAAACTTCCAAAACATAATGCATGAGAAGTGGTACCTCTCAAATACCTGAGAATACACTATACTGCTTTCCAATGCTCTTTACCTTAATTATTCATATACCTGCTCACAACTCCCACTGCATGTGCAATATCTAGTCTTGTGCACACCATAGCATACATCAAGCTTCCAACCACTGATGAATAGGGAATCTTGGACATGTAATCTATCTCTTCCTATGTCTTTGAACACATATCTTTGCTTAGTTTGAAATGGCTGTCCAAAGGTGTATTGACTGGTTTTGCATTCTGCATTCTAAACCTTTGCAACAATTTTTTGATATACTCACCTTGAGACAATGTCAATTTATGATTTTTCCTATCTCTTATTATTCTCATACCAAGGATTTGCTTTGCATCACCCAAATCCTTCATTGCAAATGATTTAGCTAGTTTTATTTTGAGCACATTTATATCCTGCATGTTAGACCCTACAACAAGCATGTCATCCACATACAATAACAAGATAATATATCTTCCATTATCTAGCCTCTTGAAATAAACACAGTGGTAAGAATGACATCTATCATAAGCTTGTTTTGTCATAAACTCATCCAATTTCAAATACCACTGCCTTGGAGCTTGCTTTAGACCATACAAGCTCTTCTTCAACCTGCAAACCAAATTCTCCTTCCCTTTGACCTCATACCCCTGTGGCTGATGGATATAAATATATTCCTCCAAATCCCCATGGAGAAATTTTGCTTTTACATCTAACTATTCAAGATGCAAATCTTCTACCACCACTAGACTTAAAATAGTTCTAATTGAAGTCATTTTAACAACAAGAAAAAATATTTCATCAAAGTCTATACCTTTCTTTTGTGCAAACCCCTTTACAACAAGTCTAGCCTTGTACCACTTCTTTCCTCCATCTTCTTCCTTCAACCTGTAAATCCATTTATTCTGCAATGCCCTTTTCCCTATAGGAAAATTAACCAGATCCCAAGTCTAGTTTCTTACCAATGAGTCCATCTCCTCATCCATGCCTTGCTCCCACTTATTTCTAGCTTCCACCTGCATTGCTTCTTCATAACATTCTGGTTCACTAGAATCGGTCATCAATAAATAATACAGTGAAGGAGAGAATCGTTCAGGGGGTCTACTTAACCTAGTATACTTTCCTACAGTTGCAGGAGTTTCAAGTACCTGCTGCTGCTCTTGATTTTTTGGTGCCTTTGGAACTTCATTTTCTTTGATTTCATCAAGCACTGTGTACTCTGTGTTTTCCTTTTCTTCTTTCTTTCCTTGCAACTGATCTTTGTACATGACCTTTTCATTGAATACTACATCTCTACTCCTAATGATTTTGTGATTTTTAATATCCCATAAGCGATAACCAAAATCATCAACCCTGTATCCAATAAAGGTACATTTCTTGGATTTAACCTCAAGCTTTGTTATATCATCTTTATCAATATGAAAAAATTCTTCACAACCAAAAGTTCTCAAAAATGAGTATTTTACTGGTTTACATGTCCATGCCTCCTTTGGAATGCCACCATCCAAAGCACTTGAAGGTTCTTTATTTATTAAATAAATAATAGTGTTTACAGCATCAGCCCAAAACTGTAAGGGCAACCTTTCATGCAATCTCATACACCTTGCACGCTCCATGATCATTTTGTTCATCCTTTCTGAAACACCATTTTCTTGTGGTGTTCTAGGGACTGCCTTCTCTCTACGAATCCCATTTTGTCAACAGTAACTGTCAAACTCCTTGCTACAGTACTCACCTCCATTATCAAATCTGAGACATTTCAACCTTTTTCCTGTCTCATTCTCAGACAAAGCTTTCCACTTATTAAAAGTATCAAACACATCATATTTCTGTCTAATGCAATAAACCCAAGTTTTTCTAGTTGCATCATCAATAAAAGTAACATAATAATGAGAGCCACCAAGAGATTGTACTTGAGCTAATCCCCATACATTTGTATGGATAAGCTCTAAATTTGCACTCTTATTTTGTTTCCCAAACCTGAGAAATCTAACTCTCTTCTATTTTCCATAAACGAAGTTCTCACAGAATTCCAAACTTACCTACTTTAGATCTGGAAGTAGTTTCCTTGAGTGGAGAATCTGCATCCCCTTCTCACTCATGTGGCCAAGCCTATGATGCCACTGTGCCGCACCTATTTTTGTGGAAGCTACAAAGATAGAATAATTAGTATTATGAGGACATAAATATAATGTACCTACCCTATCTCCTTTTTCTATTACCAGTGATCCTTTTGTGATCTTCCACCACGTTTCTCCAAATGTAGACAAACAACCATTATCTCCCAACTGCCCTGTGGAGATCATATTTATTTTCATAGCAGGAATGTGCCTTACATCCTTTAGAAACCAGTCATTACCATTATTTAGCTTAATCTGTACCTTATCATTTCCAACAATTTTACATGGTTCATCATCCCCCAATAACACATGCCCAAAATCACCTTGAACATAATCATGAAAGAATTTCCTATGGGGTGTAGCATGACATGAAGCCCTTGAATCTACTACCTAGTAATCACTAGTATTATATAATGCTAGAATCAAAGCATCTTGTAACACATCACCTACTACATTGGATTCCTAGGTAGTCTCTTGCTACCTCTCACCTTTCTTCTTTGACGCTCTGCAGTCTTTCTTTAGGTGTCCTTTCTTACCATAGTTCCAGCACTCTATTTTTCCAAATCTGGACTTGGATCTTGCCTTTTTAGACTTGTTACGATTTCTTGGGATCCTTCCTCTCTCATTTTGTCTCCCTCTTCTCTCCATGGTCAATGCATTACCTGATGTCTCACCTGTACTTTTTATTCACATTTCCTTGCTAAGAATAACGCTAACAACATCATCAAACTTAAGAGTGTTTGAACTAGGAACAAATTTACTTACAGCCATGACCAAGCTATTCCAACTTTCTAGTAATGAGCACAAGATTAGAGGAGCCGTAACCTCATCATCAAAGTTCACTTTTACAGAACTTAACTGATTGGTTAGTGTATTAAACTCATTTAAATGGTCAGCAACAGATCCACCTTCTCACATCTTCATATTCAATAAACGCTTCATTAAAAATACCTTGTTAGAAGCCGAGGGTTTTTTGTAGAGCTTACTCAATGCACTCATCACACCCTTTTTTGTTTTTTCTTTTGAAATATTGAAGGCCATCGTTGAAGCCAGGCATAGTCGTATTGTTCCCAGTTCTTTTCTATCAAGAACCCCCCATTCTTCATCCTTCATAGCCACCAGCTATTTTGATTTTCCACCCAACGGCAGGTACAGATCCTTCTGGTAAATATAGTGCTCCATTTTTATCTTCCATAGCTAATAGTTTTGGCCGTTAAATTTCTTGACCCTAAATTTTCCTTCTTTCGCCATTTCTCCCACACGAACGAGGAACCCTTCTTTCTTGTGAGTTTACCAACCAAATAGACATTTTGGCTCTGATACCAATTGTTAGAAAATAGGACCGTAGAGAAATAACAAATATATAGTTAAATCAATAAATAAGATGCAAAACACATTAAAAAATTACAGAGAGACATAAATATAACATGGTTCACCCAAACAATGGGCTACGTACACAAAGAAATTGCTTATCCTTTTATTACAGTACAGAAAGATGAAGGGATACACCCTACAGAAAAACCGTTGCACTTCCTCTTCATGCGCTCACAGTCTCTCTTCTAATACAATACAATACCATACTCAGTCATTTTACAATGCTTTCTTTATAGGGTAAATACAATGGAAAAATTCTAGGTTTAACCCAATACCATGGGTCTGTAATACTTTTGGCCAACACACAAGGGAGGGGGAATGAGTGTATAGTAAAACTAGGGTACAAACACAACTAAATAATATCTCTGGATTTGTAAGATTAGGCTCCACAACCAACACATCTCATTGATTGTAGTCCCTTGGGGTATGGTATCCAAGATTAAAAGTATCGATAACTCTTTTGGGGCAAAAATGTGAGATTCATTTTACCTCTATATTTGGTTTCCACTGGATGTGACACCATAGGATTGTGGCAGAGTTAGACAGGTGCATTCATTTATTCCTCATTCCCATGACTATTGCATTCTTTTGATGCTTAAGACTTTTTTCTTTTGAGTCTTCTCGGATTTCTTCTTTTATATTTGAGATTTAATTTAGGTTCTTCCATTCATAGTGTCCTTTTGGGTGAGTGATGACTTGTTGCAACTCATGGACGGAGAAGAACCTTTTAAGCAATCTAGTCATTTTACTGATTTATGTCTTCAATATATATTTTCTGTTCTAGAATTTTGACTCTTTATAATAAGCCTTTTGGCTTTCATTTCGTGGCATCGGATTATTTTGAATAGCATACACCTATCAGTTTTGCTTCCTTTCTGTGGGTCTTTTGCAACGAGATTCCTGAGACAAATATTAGTATGAGAGTGGATGGAGTGCCAAAATAGTATTCTATAATTCCTGTACCTTATTTATTTTACAAGATTTAAATAGGACTTCAATGTGTTCTTAAAATAACTTCGCTTCAGCAGTCTATCAAATTAAAGAATCTTGTTTTGATCAAAATTTTGCATCGAAAACTTCCAATGAGTAGTTCCTAGATTAAAAACATTTGGTTGTTTACTCATATTCTAAATTTCCCTCAAGAACCAAAATATTGAGCTAACTTATTAAATAATAAGAAAAACTAAACTAAAGCAAATTATTGAAAGAAAGGAAATGTTGAAAAAGAATGAAAAAGTAAATCAGCGGTAAAAGGACAAATACAACTAAAAGAAATCAGAAAGCAAAAACAAAAATGTTTATTTATGTACATAGAGCTCCTAAGGTACTAGGTTAAACAAGGCTTGACAATGAGACCACTAACAGGAACATTATCTTCCCACCCTTGTAAATCCTGTAACTTATCATTCGAGGGGCCTAACTTTTTAGCAATATGAAATGGGCCAACCTATAGGTGTTGAAACTTTGTATGCTTACCATTTTCATCATGTGGGTGATCCCACTTAAGAACCAAGTCTCCAATATAAAAAATTTCCTTCTAGGATTTATGTTTATCAAACCATATTTTGACAATCTCTTGTTGGTGCTTAAAACTCTCTTTGGACTTGAGCCTAGACTCTTCAATTTTCAGCAAGGCATTAATTCGAGCTTGTAAAACTTCACTTCTAGATCCTCATGAATCTTGGTATAATTGAGAGGATGGAAGTAAAATGTTTGAGGGTAGGATAGCCTCTTTCCCATAAACCAGAGTATAAGGGGACACCCATAAGGAATTCTTGGGGGTAACCTTGTCTTCCCACAGTGCATTGGGAAGAGCTATGTGCCAACTCTGATTTTCAAAAACAGTTTTATTTAAGATTCTAATAAGTTTTTTATTAGTTGATTTAACTAAAACATTACCTTGTGGATAATAATTCACAGGATAATGCAACTTAAATCCTTTTTCACTAGCAAATTTTGTTATCTTAAATGATGAAAAATAAGATGCATTATCAAAGACAAGTGAAATTGGAACCCCAAACCTTGTCATGATATTTTCTTGCAAGAAGTCAATGATCATGTCCTCATTCACTTTGCATAATGGAATTGATTCTACCAATCTTGTGAAGTAATCAGTAGCCATGAGGATATATTTGTGTTGTAATGAAGAATTAAGATTAATTTCTCCAATGATGTCACTACTACATTTTGATCCAAAATCCGACGGAAAAATCCAACAGCGCATGGATTTATTTTTTTAAACCTACCAAAAATCACAAAGATAATATTTTTTTTGAAAATGTGGCCATAAGAATCACTTAAGCGACAGATAGTCTCATAAGCGCCGCTTAAGCGACGGATAGCCTCATAAGCGTCGTTTAAGCAACGACGCATTAAATTGGTCAATTATTTAAATAAATTCACTTAATTGGTCAATTATTTAACATGGAAAGCATCGTCGCATATCTGATGCGTCGGTTCATTTCCTACACACACTCATATAAATAGATGTAGGCCTAGGTTCATTACCTCACACACTCACTCTCGCACTTATCTCTTGGACAAGAAATGCGAAATTCCTAAGGGTTTGTTTTTTGGCCTTGTGCTTTTGTGGGGATATTCCCACTTGGTCTTGGATTTTGGTCTTGCTCTTTGGTGATTTCTCTCTTGAAGTATCTCTTGGTTAATAATTTATGGGTTTAGGGTTTGGTTTTTGTCCTTGTGCCTTTGTGGGGATCTTCCCACTTGGTCTTGGATTTTGGTCTTGCTCTTTGGTGACTTCTCTCTTGAAGTATCTCTTGGTTAATTTCTAATTGGTTTATTCTTGGTAAATATTTCTTGGAGAAAATTTGTTCTCTTGTGTTAGGGTTTTATACCCTCGCTTAGGGTTTTCTCTTGTGGATTTGGCTTTGACTCTTGTGGAAAAGAAGATTCATCATATACTTGGTTTTGTCTTCAGTTAGGGTTTACCCTCACTTATAAGGTTTTTCTCTAGTTGTGGATTTGGCTTTGACTATTGTGGAAAAGAAGATTCATCATATACTTGGTTTTGTCTTGATTTAGGGTTTACCCTCACTTAGGGTTTGCTCTTGTGGATTTGGCTTTGACTCTTGTGGAAAAGAAAATTTATTATATACTTGTTTTTGTCTTAACTAGTTAGGGTTTACCCTCAATTAGGGTTTTCTCTTTTGGATTTGGCTTTGACTCTTGTGGAAAAGAAGATTCATCATGATATACTTGGTTTTGTCTTGAGTTAGGCCAGTTTACCCTCACTAATTAGGGTTTGCTAGGGATTTGGCTTTGACTGTTGTGGAAAAGAATATTCATCATATACTTGGTTTTGTCTTGAGTTAGGGTTTACCCTCACTTAGGGGTTTCTCTTATGGATTTGGCTTTAATTGATCTTGTGGAAAAGAAGACTCATTATATACTTGGTCTTGTACTCTTGAGTTAGGGTTGACTCATGTGGATTTGGTTCTAACCCTTGTGGAAAAGAAGACTCATCATATACTTTGGTTTGCTCATACTTTGTTCTTAGGGTTTGAGTAATAAAATGACATGTAACAATAATGTTATAGGTCATCAAGATCCAGAACAAAATCAATAATTGCATGCTAGGTTGTGGGATGGAGTGGAAAGAAGGGGTGATGGAAAATGTTATTGTCCTTGCAGTCGATGTAAGGGATTTAATAAGAGAAGGTTACTGATCACAACAACTAAAAAACATTGTAGAGAACATGGACATGTTGATGGGGGGCATGAATATCATCCATTCGTAAGTCAATATAATTCATGATTATATATCATGTGGTCTTTATATTGAGAGTTTTTGTAATTGTATATTGTATCTTTTTTATTTTTGTTACTTAATCAACATGACTAACGTTCTTTGTTTGATGTTTTAATTGTAATTATAAAGCAAGGGCCTCCTAGGGCTGTTCCGAACATGGAGAATGTGGTAATTACAGAACAAATAGCGTAGGAGGAACGTTAATATGCAGGTCCTGCGAATACTGATCATGATCAAGTTAATGATGACATGGAATTAGACGATGATCATGACGATAACATAATTGAGGATGATGGTGCAAATACATTAATCAATGATGCATTTAATGTTAGAATGGACAATGATCAACATCATGCATCGCCAATTGATGACTTTGAAGATCTTCATGATTTACCTACACTTGAGAAGGCAGACGAACCGCTTTTTGAAGGCTCCTGCATAAGTGTTCTCTCTGCTGTGTTGCTAATAATGAACTTGAATGTTATGAATGGTTTTTCAAACACAGCCATCACGCTGGTGTTAAGGTACGTATGTGATTATATGTTTCATCGATCACATATAAATGATTTGATTTATGTTGCTATAATATTTGTATTGGTATACGTACTTCATCATAAAAATAATAAGGATGTATTTGTTGTCGTTAATATTATGCTCTTCAAATATTTATACTAACCATTTTTTTAAAATTTGTTGTAACAACTTGATAGGTGAATATTTGTTACCTCCATCAAATAAATTACCTCGCTCATACCGAGATTTAAAAAATATCATGAAATATGTTGGAATGGACTATCAAGCAATCGATGGATGTCCTAATGATCATATTTTATATTATAATCAGTATGAGTTTGAAACAGAATGCCCTATATGTCATAGCAGTGGATACCAAACAGATCAAGTAACCAAAAAGGTGTCTCGTAAGGTTCTTCATTATACTCCCATTATTCCATGCTTGCAATGACTGTTTAGGTGCAAAAACATAGCACAATTTATGGATTACTATGCATGGAATAGAAGTGGAGATGATATTCTTCGAATGCCCGTAGATGGTTCTGCATTTACAAACATGGAGGAAAAGTGGCCACACTTTAAAGAAGAACCTCGTAATGCTAGACTTTCTTTGGCAATGGATGGTGTCAATCCATTTAAAGAGATGAGATCTACTTGCACGGTTTGGCCTGTTTTTTTATCAACAATAACATTCCTCCATGGATGTCAATAAAGAGGGAGCATATAATGTTGTAAATGATTGTTCCAGGTGTAATTTGTACTTTAGAACAATGTTTTTTTAATGCATTAGTATTTCATTTGTCATGAAGAACAATATTGTTGCATATTCATGTCATATATATATTTCATTTACTTATATGTATTGTATTTGTTGTTTTCTTTTAGGTAAGTACATAGTTAAAGATATGAATGTATATATCGATCCTCTTGTTGATGAACTACTTAAGCTATGGAATGGTGTCACTATGTATGATGTCTCTAGACCAGTAGGGCAAAGGTAATTTCAATTCCATGCAATGCTTGCCTGGACAATTCACGATACTCCAGGGCTAACACATTTTTGTGGTCTTCAAACAAAGGGAAAATTTGCATGTCCAGTTTGTGGTCCCAAGATGAAATCTCGTCATTCAAAGAGTTTGTCAAAGGAAGTGTTTGATGAGTATAGGCACTTCCTCTCTAAGAATCATAGGTATCGAACTATCGAAAAACATCTTTTTAATGGGAAAGAGGAGACCGCATTAAAACCACAAAGAATGAAACCTCACATATGGAAGTTGCAATATAATAGAAATTGTCAAGGTACGATTCAATTTGTCTATCTTATATATTCATATTGATCATCTCTTATATGTACTTTTTAATGTTTTATTTTGTATTATATTAATTTTTTGTACTCTAATATACGACATTTTAATCTCTTTAACTTATATATTGATTACTGATGGTCTGCATGAACATCATGAAGGTGTAAATGGGCTTCCATGAGGAATGAAAAGTTATCCCAAACAATTTAGTAGGTTTCCTTACTATGAGCACTTACTAGTTGTTCATTTGTTTGATACAATGCATATCGGAAAGAATGTAGCTGAAACACTATGGCGAATATTAGACGGAAGGAGTGACAAAGAAAAAATTGTCAAAATTTGCAATGACATTCATGAATCCAATCATGCAATGAAAGATATCATTGAACATTTAAACAACTATGGATACCAAATTAATATAAGGTCACTTCCATGGTTATTGACTGAGAAACAAAGCAATGTGGTAAAAGAAGTGATACAAAAAATGAAATTTCCCACAGGATTTTGTTCGAACATAAAGAATATCTTAACAAGGAAAGGTGATTTTGGCGGGGTAAAAACGCATTATTGGCATATGTTCATTAAGGTAATTATATTTCTGGTATATATATTGGTATATTACAATACTGCATGTTTTTGGTTTACTTTTTTGCTTAATTTTGAAAAATATATTGATGAGACGTGTTCATTGTTACAGTATGTTCTACCTGTATCTCTCCCAGAAAACTTTGACAATAATGTCAAACAGGTCATATATGATATTGGAAAATACATGAGGTAATTAGAAACAATATTTTTCATGCATCATCATGTAATTTGTTTAATTCATTGTATAACTTATATGAATTGACATTTGTTTTAGTCAATCATGTAGATTTGTACTACAATGTTAAATTTTCGTCGTTAAATGATATCATTATTTTCTTGCTTTACATGTAGATGGTTGTCATCTAAAGAAATCCACAAATAAGATATAAAGTATTGGAAGAGAGAAATTCCTCGTTTAATGTGTCAAATGCAGAGATTTCTACCTTCGACATTTTTCAATGCACAAGAACACTACCTCATACACCAAGTTGAGGAGATTGAATTGTGTGGACCTACACACGCAAGGTCCGTGTGGATGGTTGAGAGGCACTTGAAATTTATGAAGGCTTTAGTTAGACAAAGAGCATGTCCAGAGGGTTCTATGATGAAGGGATATATGGTATTTCAGGCCATGGTGTATATTGTTGAATATCTTCCAGGGTTGATGTTTATTAAGACGGAATTAGATCGATGCATTGGTGATCCAAACTCCACTAAGAAATTAGAAGGAGAGTACCTGATGGGGAAAGGTAAATCGAGGAAGGTCAAATGTAATTATTAAATGGTGTTATATATTAATATTAATGTTAATACATTTTAATAATATCGTACATAATTATTTCATTTTTTATATTCATTAATGATATGCATCATAAATATTTATAATGTTACACTGCATTAAGTAATTATAAATTTCTGAGTTGATTTATGTAATTTTATTTTCATGCAGTTGGTCGCGAGTGGGATGCACTACATTTGTACGTCGCAAACAATATTGATTGGATGAAGATATGGATTGAACGATGTAATCAATCTGGTTGAGGACTATCATGGGAAGGTGTGGCTTCATTGGTTAAAGAAGCACATCGCAATGGAGATGGAAATCCAATAGAAAGGGAAATCGATTTAGCATATGGTTTAAAATATAAACAGGTAAGCATGATATTAAAAATATAAGCCATAATATTTTCAATTACGTCAATATTCATGTTCATCTTGATGAATTTCATTTTATTTGCATACTTTAAGAACATAAAATACTTACTATCAATTGCAGGTAAAACACCACAAGGCTATGTGGTACAACGGTCGTAAATATCGCATTAAAAAGTTGGATGAAACAAAGAAAACATGTGATTCTGGGATAAGTGCAGTCTTTGAGGTCACTAACGTTTCATCTAGAAGCGACAGACGTCCAGAATTGTCAGAAAATCGATATTATGGATATTTGGAAGATATCATTGACTGTGAATTTAAATCATTCAAAATAATTCTTTTGTTGTGAAATGGTACAAGCTACGATTGAATCGATTTGATCCCGATAGAACTGTTATTGAACATGCTAATGGATTTACCATGGTCAATACAAGGTCTCTTGAGTCATGAACGTCAGAGCCCTATGTTCTTCCAAGTCAATGTGAACAGGTATTTTACTCAGAAGTTCCTGGTAGACAGGGTTGGTCATTTGTTATTAGACATGATCCAAGAGGAAGGCCGGTAAAGTATAATATTGTAGAGGAAGCTGAAGACGGCATGGAAGAAGAATGTGATCATGTAGAGGATCAACATGAGTTGGATGTTGATGATCACAATGTTACGTAGGAAGATGTTAAAGAGTTAGTTGAAGCAGATGATGTTAAATACAATGTTCATGATGAAGATGATATTGACGATTATCACTTTATTGAAACTAACAACGATGATGATGATGATATAGCCTTTAATCCTTATAATGTTGAAT
>LPNX010044212.1:5534-47123 GCA_001517045.1 Pseudotsuga menziesii
CCTTTACACCCGGATCAAACATAATGACTGTGATGATGTGATTATATTGCCTTTGGTAGTTCTCGTGTATGTATCTTTATGATCTTTTGCCTGTATATGACTCCATGCCCAATGGATATGTGAATGGTTCAGCCAAATGAATGAATGCTTAAATATTGATTATCATTTGATTTTGTGACATTTGTGTTGAGAGATCCCTCTCTGGAAGAGAAATATCAATATCTTCCTAAAGTGGTTTTGCTGTTACCTCGGGGTGTGCTTCCTACAACCTGAGTACATTCCGAGTGCTAACAAAACTGATAAAATATAAGAGATTTAAAAAACAAATTCGTCAGTGTAACATTATACCTTCAGATTTGCCGAAATGGGTGTTTCTGGAACAAATGGAAATGGTTTTCGGTGAAACGAAAACTATTTCCCAATGGAAACGGTGCTCCGAACGCAATGGAACAGCTCCCACAGCCCACAAATGCACAAAAAATCCAGAACTAGAAACCCTTTCAAATTTTCGGCAACACCAGTTCTAGATCTTGATCAAAACCAAAAACGACTCTTCGTAAACACTCTAATACCATGTTCGTGTACACAGGGTACTCCCAAAAGACCGAACACCTTCAGCAACTGCTTCACACAAATAGATCACAGATCAACACATCGATGTTTATCACGTGGTTAAAACCCTCGAGAGGGAAACAGTCCACGGCCCCAGCCAAATAGCTACTTGGAGCAATTTATTATGCAAAATAAAGAAAGTTACATGAGCTTCTCATAATCGATCAACTAGCCAAGGAACCTCTATGCTCTTTAAATAGAGATCATAGACCAATCGGGTGTTAAGCCACGGATCAATGGTAGGTATGATCTAAGAGAAGTTGAGCCGTTGGATCACTTTATGTTTAGAGCATATCGTGACCATCGGATTAGAATATTTACAAATGCATACTAATGCATACTAAAGAAACACATTTTACCTAACGTATATATTACACAAGTTGATCTTAACTAACTCCTAAGTGCTAAATATCCTAACAATTGTAATATGTTATTTATAGATAATTGAATTATATAAGCTCGTTTTAGTTGATGATTTCTTCAAAGTTGTCAAATGTATAAGAAAATAATGTTTTTTATAATTTTAATTACATGTTTTATATTTTCAAATTTCTATTAATTATTGTGATATGTTATTTATAGTTAATCGAATTATACAAGCTTATTTTGATTCATGATGTTCTCAAAAATGTTAAATGTAAAGGAAAATAATGTTTTTTTATAATTTTTTGTAACTTATGATAAATAGTGGTTAAAACTTTATAATTTTTAGTAATATGTGATAAATTGTTAAAACTTTATAATTTTAAGTAATATGTGATAAATCTTGTAAATGTTAATAGTATAGTTGAACATATAACTAGTTGGTAATTTTCTTTGTTTTTGTTTGTAAATAAGGTGGCTTTTAAGGTGGCAGGTGTGGAGGAATCATCCTTGATCTCAATGAAAATCAAGAACCAACTTATTAATGGCGGTTGGGAAAAACATGAAACAACCAAGTTGAGGTTCTACATTTATTTCAAGGGATAAAAGTCATGGATACAAGACACATCGAGAACATTTTGATCATTTGTGACTAACCATCATGACAAGAATTATGAACAAAATGATCATCTCATTCGATGACAAAATTGCAAGACTCTTTCTGATAATACAAAAGGAAGTTCATCGTTTTCAACCATAGAGTAATTCAATGTCCGTAATAACTCAAAAATTCGTAAAAATTTAAAATTTTTCATTTGACATAAAATGTCAAATGTCACCGCTAAAGTACCCCTAACTATCAGCGGGTAATGAAATAGTTTGAAAGAGAAACATAGTTTACTCCTTTATAAGAATTTGTATTATCTAGAGGCTTGTATTTTAAAAACTGTGTTAGTATTGTTTTCAACTTAGTAGTTGTAAATTTCTAGAAAGTAGAAAATGAACTTGTATTTTACTGATGCTAGGTATACTGTTGATTTCTTTTGTCAAGTAGGGGAAGTTTCTTAGGGATAATCGGGGCTTACTTAGCTTAAATCTAACACAGTGGAACTGATGGTTCTTTACAGGTTCTAACAAGTAAACGTATGTTCCAGTAAAAATAATATGTATATATTCAGATCAAGAAGATACTTCTCTAGCATAAATATGATGCTAGTCTTAGAATGTTTAAATGCAGCTAGTCTCCATCAAAGGTAACGTTGATCTTTTTCAGTCATCACAACTCCATAAATATTTTACAACAAATACTGCATATGCATGGGTTGAGAAAGCATGATCAAATACTATCAAATGACATCAATTCATTTGGATGATTAAGGATAAAATTCTAATGAACACTCGTATTCCTGCTTACATTTATTTATAATCTCAGGTTTAAATAGAAAGAATAAAGTTTACATCTTGACACCTAGATCATTCAACAACATTTGGTGTCTATCACATTACCCTTGTTCTAGGGTTTTATGCACATTGTTTTCTTAATAAAAAACCCAGAACCACTTTTGCTGCTATCCATTTACTCAAAGTTTGGATGCTAGATAGACATTGAGATTCTTATATGGGTTTATGGACTGCATTTACTAGTATTCTCAAATACACAATGCATTAAAAGAAGCGGGTCAAGATTCTTATCCTAGTTGGAAGAATGTATTTAAAAATTCTTTCAGTTTTTACTTTGATTCCTTCTTATTGTATCTTATACCTTAAATTCAGGTGTATCGTTTAGCTATAAACTTATTGATTTACACAAGTTTGTTAGCAAAAACTTGAGGTAAGAATGTTGGTTTACAATAATTTAGGAGAACTGGTTATAACTTAGGTTCTAGTTTAACATCTTACCTTCCATCACTTACAAATAAAAAGGTTACTTCAATGAGTCATTTGATCTACTTCTTGAAGTAATTTATGGTTAAACTTGCCCTTTACCTACGTTTGATAAACAAGGTTACCCAAAAAAATGCATTACCCTATAGTGACTTACAACAAACCCTAAAGAACAAACTTATCTTATTACTAAGGTTGATAGATTTGGTATCAAAATGATCGAAGTACAAAACATTATTAGAAATCAAAATATGATAAGATTTTAATGATTTAACGTTTGATTGGTAACCATCTTAATGCATATTGTAAAATGGATACAGGACTATAGAGAAGTTACCCACGTCCATGAGAAATCTAGAAAGACACGTGGAGGATCAAACTCAATGTTAATTTGACTTTGGTTTTTACCCTAAACTTCATTTGCAAGAGTGCGAGGGTTTCTTGTCTGGTGCAGCCGAGCTGGGAGCTCGTGGCCACCAAAACTCCTTGCTAGCCTTCAGCTTTCCATTTTCACTGCGAGCTTGGTCTTGGGAGAAGTAATAACTGGTTTTTTTAGTGTGTTTATGAAATCTACGACCTCTGTGGAGAATAGCGTGAGTGGAACAAATCGTTTTCCTTCACCGAATCGAAGATTTAGTTGTAATTCGGACAGTGATAGAGCTGAGTAAAGTGCTCTTCGATCTCATGGGAGTGTTGCTGGTTTACCTTTGGTTTTGCACTTAGGGTTTCAGTGGTAATCGGCACTTTAATTTATCAAGGGGGTATTCCTCTTTCAGGTGCCAACGAGCTGCTCCAGCTATTTGCATTCACGACTTCTCCAACGCCTTCTTATCAGGTAAACTATCGGTCAATGTTCTTTACTGCATGAAAGTTATAAATTTCAAAACATATTTAAATGTTATAACTAACACTTATTCTTCTATGTAAGTTCTTCTTACGGTGAATGGGGCTTACCATGGTTTATGAAGCCGTGAATGGGAGAGTTGTGCTTCTAGCTAGAGACTCCGTTGTTGGTTGTGGAATCAGCTTGGGTTTTATTATTAGAATACTTCTTGCTATTTTGTTTTTATATTACAGACCCTAAAGGGTATTGCGTGCAAGAATGTTGAAGGCTAATGTAGCCATGACATTAAGGTTTTAGTGACAGTGCCCTTGTGGCCTAGACGATGTAAACTTCTTTGCTTTCATCTTAGAACTCAACTCTGAGACATGATAAGGTTGTTCGACTTCTACCTCGTTAATTAAGTTTTTAAATGTATTTTAATTAAAAAGAAAAGACTGCTCGCTCAGTCGAAACTTGTAAACTGACAAGGGTTATTAGTAATTATAAATTTTGGTTTATTGTTTTCTATTTTTTAAAAAGAAATTATAGGGTTTTTACTTATGAAAATATTGGTTTTAAATTCTGTATAGTTTATTTTGAGCACGCTTCAGCCTTGACCGATATTTATAAAAGGCCATAGGTCATTACCCTTAATTTATTTTGTTTCTATGAATTTGTTTTACAGTGTTATTTACTTTTAAAATTATCATTTAATGTAAATAATTTATAGTAATTATATACTATTTAAATTTTTACAGTGTTCTTAGGTGAATACAGTACTTTGTTTCTCTCTCAGATTGGTTATTAATTGTGGATAACCTTCAGTTCTGAAATGAGATGGATTTTTACAGAAATGGTTTTACTTTTGATTTCCTTTTTTTTTACTTTCAGTAATAATTATTTACAGCTGTTAAATGTTAGGTTATGATTATGAATGTAAAAGTCTGTTTTAAGGGATTAAACCTACCTCTTGTAAACTTTAAGTCTGGAAGGTTACATTAAAAACATCTGTATTGTCGGACAGATTCTAAAATATGAACTTGAAGTAATTTATTAACAAGTCCTATGGATTACTATCTTGGTTAAAACTCTAGTATTATCTTTTTACTGTTCCTATGTTTATTTAATTAACTCTATCTATTATGTTTATAATAATTATTAGTACTAGTAATGATTCTGTGAATAGTATGTTTATAAATGATTATATATATATTCAGTTCTTTTCTTGAAAATTAGTTAATATAGATACTTCCAGTAGCTAGAGCAAGTACTGCTATTTTCTTGTAATGATTCACATACAAACTATAAAAGAATTCATTTACATTTTTCATTCAGAGTTGATAAACAAATGCACTACAGTACTGCCTATACTAGGTGTGGAAAAATGCAGTGTGGTAATTTAATTCTATTTACTTTTCATTTAGCAATAATACTATTGTTTTAAACATAACCTACAATCACTAATTTTATCAATACACAATACTCTTCTCTGCATAACCCTAACAAAACAAAAACATACATATCTTTGAAAAAATAATAAACATTTGCTGAATACAGTAAATAAATTATAAATAACATGAACAAATAAAACTTGTCAAATGATAAAGTGACAACAGCTTAAGGAGGCTATTCCTCCCAACCAACTCCTGGAGAAAGCTTAGTCTGCACTTCCTTAGGACCCCCGAGCCTGTTCCTGGTTCTCCTGGTAGAGTACGGGGTGAAGGATGTCTCCTTAAGACCTTCTGTCACCTGACTGGTCAAATTACAGCAGTAATTCAATCCTGCTTACATCAGTAAAAACTTCAGCCTCACAGCTACATAAGTTCAATTCTCAGCAGTTAACCCCTCAAACTCACTTCAATAATTCCCCTCCATCAAATTTCTCATGTGCACTTCATTCACCCAGAATGATCACAATCCAAAAAAAATGAGCAGCCTCAGTTGTCTTCAATGGGAAGTTTTACAATAATGCCTAGGTCTTTTGGGTCAGTTTTTAATTAATGAGCCACCTGCTCCAATTCCACTTTCTTGGGGAATCATGACCACAAATATAGGGAAGTTGCCACCTGCAACAGTTAGAAGTAGTTTGAGGATGCTGCCACNTACCTAGTCTCCTCTACCAAGTGACCAGTTAACACTCTTTCAACAGCTTCCCTAAGTTGTTGTCTCATCATTTATTTATTTATAAATAAAATATTCCGAAATACATTAATTATTCTTGAACCCACTTGGTCATCAATTACAAACTTAGCATAAAATATAACATAATGTTCCTCAATAACTTTAAATTGTTTTGCGATTAAAATCAACAAGTACTGGGAACACTAGTGAGGGAAAGGGATATGGGGTTTTGGAGGAGGAGGCGATCTGGCGCAAGGGCGGCACCAGGGTTTTTTCTGGTTTCACAGGGCGCGGGGCAGCTAGGCCACGCTGGTCTGCCGGTGAGCAACGGCTCTAGGCCTTTTGCAGGGTGCCATGGCGGCATTGGGGTAGGGGGAGATTACCCCAAAAGGAGAGGAACATGATGTGGGACGGGAGGAACAGGTTGAGGAAGGAAGAGAAGGCAGGAATCCTCCGGGCTCCAGGAAAGGCAAGAAGGCTGGTTTGGGGGGCTGCCTTCCGAAGACGGCCTCCATCCCAGTGATTCAAATCAGATCTGAGGCAGTCAGAGGCAAGATTGAGTCTTGGAAGGAAAAATCCCTAATAGGGAAGTTTGTGGGGATTTGGGCGAAGGAGAAAGACCTGATTAAATGGATAAATGGGGTGTGGAATCCTAAAGGCCACTATGATCTCCATCTTGGCTCAAAGGGTTTCTTCACCATTATCTTCTTTAACCAGGAAGATAGGGATAGAGTCTTGGAGAGAGGCCCATACTTCTTCTTCTCGGTAGGTTTATACCTACATCCATGGAAGGAGTATTTTAACCCAGAGACGGAGTACATCATGGCCGCCCTGGTATGGATTCACCTCTTCTCCCTCCTGGGTGAGTATTGGGACATGGAGACTCTGAGGGACATAGGAAACACTCTGGGAGAATTCATAAAAATAGAAGAACAAACCAAGATCCAAAGGTATACCGCCTTTGTGCGGATCTGTGTCTATATGGATCTCTCTAGAGAACTCCCAAAAGAAATTAGTCTAAACTGGGAAGACGAGGAATGGATTTAGCCCATTGAATATTAGCAACTACCCTTCAGATGTCACCACTATCACGACTACAGTCATCTTGGAAGGAAGTGTCCCAAATTTAGCCCTAGGGCTGAACCGTCCGCTCCTCTTTCGTGTAAGGTTACTGAAGTGGATGGGTTCACTCAGGTCAAGAACAGGAGGAGAAGCAAAGGGGGAGGAAAACCCACCACGCGAAAGGAGCCAGTGACTAAGGAGAACAGAAAAAGGAATCCCTTCAAGGCTTTAGGGTCCATGAAGGAGGACGAAGAAGTCCCAGTGACGAAACTGGTTGTTGACCAGCAGGAAAGCTTAACCAAATCTCCAGAGGAAGAGGATGTTCAACAGATGGAAGGAACAGAGGAGGAGGAAGGTGAGGATATGGAACTCAGCGAGCTAGACCTAGACGCGATAGAGGAAGAATGCAGGAAGAAGGGACAAGGCTATGTCTCAAGGCGCCAACATGATCTCCTTCAGGAGGCCATCATTCGAACGGGTGCTCTTGAGAGTCTCGGGATCGATCCAGATGCCCAAAAAGGTAGTAAGAGGAAGTCACCGAAGGAGGAACTGCGAAGAGGAAGGAAGACGAATAAGCAGCGTATAGCAGCGGTAGGACTTCGACTGATCGAATCTGGTCAATATCCCACAGTCAAGGCAGCCTTCTCTGAAGCTAAAAAGAGTTGTCAATGAAGATAATATCGTGGAATATAAGGGGGTCTGGCAACCCCAGGAAGTGGAAAACGCTAAACTGGAAAAATTAAGTAGGAAATCCCGAATATTCTTTTCCTCCAAGAAACTAAGTGCAACTTTGGGGGTCTAGAAAATATTAAGGATAAAATCTGGAAAGGAAGTAATCTCATGGCTCTTGATGCAGCTGGACAGTCTGGTGGTGTGGCAATCCTCTGGTAGCCCCGGACTGTGGAATTCTCTAACTGGCGGGCCAATAAGTTTGCTTTAATGGCAGACTTTTGCCTTTTGGATTCGGGGGTGAAGGGCACCATGGGGAACGTCTATGGCCCCAGTTGTTTCCCTGAGAAGCAGTCTTTCGTGGATCTCCTCAACTGGTTCAAAGAGCAATTGAAGAGGGGGACATGGGTGCTTGGGGGAGACTTCAACTTGATTGCCAATATTGGGGAGAAGAAGGGAGGAAGATGATTCTCTGAAGCTTTCAGTGAGTTCTTATCCTAGAGCTCCCTGGTTGATGTGGAAACAGGGAATGGTTGGTACACTTGGAACAACAAGAGAGGGGGGGAGCATATGGTGGCTTCTCGCCTGGATCGTTTCTTGGTGTCTGAGAATATCATGCATAACTTGGGGGAGATTTTGGCGGATGTCCTCCCGGCCACTGGCTCGGACCACTGGCCCATCTGCCTCTCTTGAGATTGGTCTTGTTCCCCTATGGGCAAACCTTTTCATTTCGAACACTTCTGGATGGAACATAGAGACTTCAAGGACCTTGTCAGTCAGTGGTGGCAAGAACTGGTTCCCCCCCCAGGAACAGTTATGTACCGCTTTCAGCAGAAACTCAAGGCTCTGAAGGAAAAGATCCACACATGGAACAGAGAGGAATTTCGGAATATCTTTGAGGACAAAAAAAAACTATTAATTGAGCTGGATCTCATTCATACAAACGGTATGGAAGGAGGATGGGATGAGGGCATGAAAGTCAAAGAGAAGGATTTAATGAGGAAGCTGGAGGCTAGGGAAAAGCAGGAGGATATATTTTGGCAATAGAAGGCGAGGGTCAAATGGATGTAGGAGAGCGAAAGAAATACCAAATTCTTTCCTAACTCGGTGATCCAGAACAAGAATAATTCTAGAATCTAGAAACTTAAGAAAAGGGATGGTGACAGAGTGGAAACTAGACGGGAGATTGAAGTTGAACTCACACAATACTTCTTTGAGATTCTCAGAGAGGACGATGGGGACAGAAGTCTGGACATTGAGAAAATCACCAACTTAATACCCAGGATAGTCACTGGCGAAAACAATGAAATGCTGACCAAGCCTATAGGGATGCAGGAGGTTGAGGAAGCGGTCAACCAAATGGCGTTGGGAAAAGCTCCCAGACCTGATGGCTTCACAACCAACTTCTTTCATCACTTCTGGGATCTTGTCACGGAGGACGTGCTTGGCATTGTGGAGGAATCCAGGACCAAGAGGGCAGTCCTCAAAGCCTTTAATGCCACCTTCCTCACCCTAATTCCCAAAGAGGCAAGGGCGGACTCTCCTGACAAATTCAGACCGATCGCGTTATGTAACATCACTTACAAAATTATCTCCAAGCTCATTGCTAATCGACTCAAACCTCTCCTTTCGATGATCATCAGCTCGGAGTAGTCCGGTTTTGTGGAAGGTAGACAGATCCTAGATGGGGTTATTCTTGTCCACGAGGTGTTGCACTCGCTCAAAATCACAAGGACTCCTAGTATGATAGAGCTTGAAATAGCAAAGGTGTATGATAAACTAAATTGGGAATTCATGGAGAAGATGCTAGGGGCCTTTGGTTTCTCTCCTGATTGGGTAGAGTGGGTTATGGGTTTAGTCACAACGCCCTTCTGTAACATCCTACTCAATGGTTATCGAACCAACACTTTTCAACCCTCTCATGGTATTCGCCAAGGAGACCCTTCCTTCCCTCTTCATCTTTATGGCTGAGGGCCTGATTCGTCTCATTGCTGCCCAAGTTGATCGTGGGGAAATACGAGGAGTTAAGGTTCATGATGGGGCATCCCCCCAGACTCACCAACAATTCATTGACGATACCATGCTCATGGGGCACCCTTCAGTCCAAGAAGCACGTAGAACTAAGAATAGCTTGGATCTCTTTGCAAGGGCCTCAGGCTTGGCGGTTAACCCAAACAAGTCTTGGGTCTTCTTTTTCAACACTCCCCCGGCCACTTAGAGGAATATCTTAAGAGTATTGGGGTTTTCGAGAGAGGATTTCCCGTCCAAATACCTTGGGATCCCCCCTGGGCTAGGTAGGCCAAAAAAAGAGTCCTGGCGGGAGCTTTTGGATCGACTGCAATGAAAACTATCAAGCTGGGTGTTGTGCCCCTTAAATTTCTTCAACAGACTGATTTTGGTCAAATCCATTTTACAGGCTATGCCGACTTACCTCTTCTCGATCTTAGCCGCTCCTAAATCTATCCTCAAGGAAACTCGGTGTATACAACACAATTTCCTTTGGGGGGGATGCGGGGATAAGGCTAAATTCTCGCTGGTGAGTTGGGAGGATGTCTGCAGGCCAAAGGAGCAGGGAGGGTTGGGCCTCAGAGACCCTGAAGTGATGTCGGAGATCCAAGGAGCCAAAGTGTGGTGGCATTGGGTAAACCACGCCTCAGAGCCTTGGGTAACACTTTGGTGCTTAAAATACACCCGGGACAGGCCTATCCATCTTTTGATTAGATTTAACGAGTCCCCAAGCGGTTCCCCCATATCCTGGCTGGTAAGACTATTATCCAGGAGCATAATTTCTGGGAGATTAGGGATGGAAGCAGGGAAAAATTCTGGGACAATTCATGGAACCAGCTTCCCATCCTTGGCAAGGATCCGCGTTGGGCTCACATCAAGCAGCAGGAAATTGAGGGGGGCAAGATCCAGGTGAATCAGTCTTGGAGGTTTGGAGCTCACATGGAGCATCCTCATTGGAACTTTTAAGAGAAACCTGAACCTACAAGCAAGGAGGATTGGGATGCCTTTAAGGAAGAACTGAATAAACACTTTATCAAGGTTCAAGAAGGTCATGATATCTTAAGATGGGGATACTCGACTAGAGGTTCCTTTAACATTAAGGAATCCTATAGCATCACGATTACTCGTAATGTCACGGTTGATGACATCTGGAAGAAAATTTGGACAGACAACTTGTGGGCCAAGGTTGCCCTCTTTGTTTGGCTGGTCGTCCAGGGAAGGATCCTCACAAGTGACAACTTATGCAAATAGGGGTTACAAGGACTCTCTTAATGTTGTTTGTGCTATTAAGCGGAGGAATCCATGAGGCATATTTTGGACAGTTGTCCTTTCGCAGCTAAAGTGTGGGACAAGGGAGCGATGGGATTTCAACGAAGCGACAGAAGACGTGGTCAGCCCTCTCAAACTCTGAGAGACTGGCACCCAAAAGCTTATAAAAATCCTATCATCAGAACAATCTGGGATGCCTTCCCAGGTATGGCCATGTGGTGCATATGGAAGGAGCAGAATGCTTGGATCTTTAGAGACCAACGTAAATATGTGGAGGTGGTGTGGAAAATGGTGAAGGACAACCTATTATCCTCCATCTGATGCATGTAGTGGCACGATCAGGACAAGATTATCCCTCAGGAGGAAGCCCATATTATTGCGAATTGGGGGTTGGATTGATCTATGATGGATGGTCTGCGCCAATGGGACACGTTATGTCAACCCTCCAGCCCGAATATATGGTCTGCCCCTCCCCACTCTGTCTTCAAGCTAAACTTCGATGGCGCATCTAGAGGTAATCTGAGTCCGGCGGGATTTGGGGGTCTATGCCACGATCACAAAGGAAGGACCACGATGGTGTTCCTGGGATCAATATGGCGGGATACCAACAACTCAGCCGATTTGGAGGGCCTAATCCATGGCCTCGAGGTGCTGATCAGGGGTGGGTATTTTCCTGCGATCATCGAAGGCGACTCCAACACCCTCATCCATATGGCCAAGCGATTAACAAACGGGCAAACGTCTGAAAAGGTCTCTCCTAGATGGCGCCTTGCATACCGATTGGAGCAGCTTCGCGTCCTCCTCCATGCCTACCCAGCTATCTCCTTTGGCCACGTCAGACGGGAGGCTAACAAAACTGTTGAGCGGTTGGCGAATGTTGGTGTGGAAGGCGGATTGGGATTTTGTTGCGACAAACTGGAGGCTTTTGGAGAGGAGGAATGGGCCCAATAGTGTCGCCATCTAGCCACAAGGGACGTCAACAAGGAAGTACAGATGGCCGATCAGGCAGTTGGGAGGATAGTTGGAGACGGGAGGTGCGAGCACGCCTACACGAGGCCAGACTAATGCTGTGCGGTCATGCTGGTTTAAATGGTCATCGACTCTGGTTGTTGTACTACACCATTATTTCAGTTCATGTCATTGGAATTGATAACATTGGCACCATGCGAATGGATCATCGACTGAACTCGGATCATAATTACCACAGGTAGTACAGCGGAGTCTCTAGTACGAAGGCTCTCGTTCTCATGATATGCCTAACACATGCTAAGATCAGGGATGGGAGCACTCCCACGAGCACCCCTTTGTATTATCCTGAAATGTTTGGGCCTCATTCCACTGAGTATCGACACATAGAGTTCAGGCTTTTGTATCTTATTCCCACCCCGTGTTGTGCCTTGGTGTTTGCTTATGTGGGTGTTTCCCAACGCCGCTTCCTGTCGCTCTCTTCCCATTTGCAACTTGACGCTATGGCCCCCAAGTGGCAATTCAGGAGGGATGGTGGTTCTGGGGAAGCGTCTAGCCATTCTGCTGCAAAAAGGAAAGCAATCATGTGTCAGACCTGGCAAACCACTCGAGCTCAGCTCCAAGCTCAGGAGGAGGCTGAGCTTTTCAGGAGCATGTTCCGCTCAATATTCACAGAGAGCTGGAAAGGGTGAACAAGGAGTTATGGGCTGAGGTGAAAGCTATGCCACGGGAACGTCTTCATGCAGAGGTGGTGGACTAGGTCCTAGACCCTGGAAACACGACAGGTCGAGCCTCCGCTTATGACCGCATGCTAATGACTTACTGGGTGACGGTCCGTCTGGTGGGTCATTCCTCGGCGATGTAGGAAGCTAAGAGAGATGTGGACACCGAACAAGTGCCCTTATGGAAAGAGCACAACAGCAAATGCCACACTATGCACCAGAAAATCGACATCCTCACGACCTGGTTGGGTTTCCCTTTCCACCCTGTTGAACGTCGAGCCCTGGATTTTGCTCGGCCCCGGGCGAGGGACAACAGAGGAGGCCCAGCAGAAGAAGGAGGTCCAGTGAGCTCCCTGAACATGGTTGGCTCCCAGCAAGCGGTGGCGACGCACATGATAGGTTCCCAGCAAGCAGTTGCAGTGTTCCCTTCAGCTGTTGTGCCCCATTGGGGTCCTTCTCCTCCTGGTCGGGTCTGATTCCCCCTCAATGTCTGTGTCTTTTCAGGATTTAAGTTTTGTTATAGGTTGCTTAGGTAGTCGTCGTAGTAGTAGCAATGGGAACCATGTAGTTAATGGGGATACTCAAGGGTATAGGCTCTATAGCAAGTCCGTTTTGATATGGGATGGAAAGCTCTGTAATTTTGTTCATAATTATGATAGGATTGGATTTAAAAGGCGGGACTGGAAGACATGGAAAACCTCTGTATTTTTTGGCAAAATAGACCAAGTCTGGTCCCGGACAGGGTTCCGTCGGATTGGGTCAAGGCCTCCATGGTTTTGGGGCTGCTTTAGATGTATTTTGCTCTGTAATTGTGATCCTGTAAAGTAATGCAAGTTTTATTTACAAAAAAAAACTTTAAATTGTTTTGCAAATTGGGGCATGTGACATACACACCCTCTTAATTTATAAAATTGTCCTCGATGTTATTTATTCCTCGTCCTCAGAGTTCCCCTGAAATATAATTGAATATGCATCCCACATATGACTTTCCAATTCCCAGGTGGCTTCTTCTGGACTAAAGTGCTTCCATTGCACCTTCACCTGACCAATGGTGCAATTTCGAAGCGAGATCTCCCTCCTTTTGAGGATACAATCCGGTTCCACCAGAAAATATCCTTCGGGTTCCACCTTCCACTTCCACCATGGAAGTTTGATAATCTTCTTGTCGATTATCTAATGCTGCGTTGATCCTGGGTATTGTCCTCGCTAGATCACCAACAATTATCTCCTCTTGTATTGTGTGTATGTTGCTAACAATCTTCTTCTGATTGGGGAAAAATGATGCATAATGCGGACCATTACATTCCCAACACTTTTTGGGTTCCTTTTGTTCAAAATTCTTTGTATAGTTACTGTGGTTGTTAGCAGATTCCTTATTCATTTGATTGTTTGGATTGGTATGTGAATTACTTTTGTTCCCTTGGAAATTTTTACTAGGAAAGTTTCTGGTGTTACTATTCTTAAAATTTCGATTAGGTACAACATCTTTCTTTTTCTCTTCAAAGTTATTATTCCTTTTGGCCTTCCAATTGGTCATACTTTCCTTTTTACAATTTTGTTCATAACAGAAATTCGTTTTTCTCATTGCTTCTTCTTTTCGGATTGTCATACTCAATTCTGTCCTTTATATGATAAGTTAAACAACTGAGAAACCACTGTATCTTAGGTTTCTCATCCACAATATATGGCACCTACCTGAGCAGACTTAGAAATTTACTATTTAGTTCTTTCATATTCATTGTTCCTAGTTTCAGCTCATAAAATTCCTTAGCCCTTTCTTCATAATACTGTTTAGATAAAAAATTCTTCTTGAAATATTTCTTAAATGTGCTCCAATTTATATTTTCTTCCTTATACCTTTTACTCTTTTTAAGTCCTGCCACCATATATCTGTTTTTCCCGTAAGATTATAAATAGCCATCATGGCCTTCAGTTGATTAGAGTAGTTATAAATTTGGAAGTATTTCTTCATCCCGGACAGCCAGGATTTTGCTTCTTCCCCCTTCTCAGTTTCTCCATTAAAAGTTGGTGGCTTAATTTTCTTGAATTACCCAGAGATTTCTTCATAAGGTTTAAACTTTATCTTCCTAGTATAGTGATCATCTTCACTGTTGTTACTAGCATAATGAAGGTTTTGTTTATGTGAATCACCGTATACTTCATAAGATGAGCTACTTTCACTTTTAATTTGTTTAGTCTTTTTATCCTTGTGCTGATAACCCCTATCTTCAAACTCAGTTCTTTTATCTTTTCCCTCAGTATGAAATCTTTCTATTAAAATCTGATTTAGCTCTTAACCGTGTTGGAGTAGGGTCCTGCAGCTACAGGAGAAGCTGCCATTTTTGCAGATAGACAGTTTTGGCGAAGATATAAGAGATAAGGTAAAGATACGACGCCGTAGCATGTTTCTAGCTGCAGATCAGAGCCGGAAATTGTGACTATCAGGATAGAGAAGTCAAAGAAGACGACAGTACCAGAGCGGCCGAGAAGAGAGAGCTCACCCATTGCATTCAAGGAAGCGGCCGAGAAGAGAGAGCTCACCCACTGCATTCAAGGCAGCGACGAAGACAGGAGGGCTCAACTACCCTCATAAAGGAAAAAGGGGCAACGAGGCCAAGGTATTGAAGACGAAGGACAGAAAAGGAAGCGGTGCCCAGTACCCACAATCAGCGTCGGGAAGCGTGGAATACTGCAGAGAGCTGTGGTGTGACAGAAAGCGGCAGTTCAAGTACAGATAGACCGACTGTCACAGTTAGGGTTTTTGGGTTACTGTTGGGATAGGCCCACAGTGTTGTAATGGCGAGACCTTCGGGCCGCCTATAAAGGGATGTATTTTGTATTATAAAAGGTTAGCTAGTTAGTCAGCTAGCTTACAGTTATTTTGTATTGTAATAGAGTTGAGCTCTGGTTCTGCTATTTAGTCCATAGTTACCTTACTATAACTAGTAGCCGATTCCAAGAGTATGTATGTAACAATCCGTAGGGATTGACAGAGAGAGAGAGAGAGAGAGAGAGAATATTGTAAGAAGGCAATATAGAGAAAGAGAAGAGATCTAGGAGAGAAGGGCTCCCGACAGTGAGTGCGGAGTTACCCAGAAGATCTCTAACTGCACAATAGGTTGCAGCAGCACTGTGTACTCTCTCAAGATATAATAAACACAGTTCTGTGGACGTAGCTTCTACCTTGGAAGTGAACCACGTAAAACCGGTGTGTTATGTGATTATTTCATGTGATTGTGCTTTACTAGTTGATATCTGTTATCTGTTACATGAATGTTGTATTCCAGTTAGTAAATGTCTATATGTCTTCATTCAGTTACAACATTGTTGAAGGTTAAAGGTGGATTTACATGTATTAAGCGTCTGCATATGAGCTTATCAGCGCTTGCATTCACATAGTAATAAGTCATTCTGTAAAGTGTTTCCAGTATACTTATTTCGCCAGTTAAGTATAGTTGAGGTAGAGTGTGTTGAACTGTGGAAGTTCAAGTCAGAGTGTTAAATATCTTGTTGAAAGTTAGCCAAGTCATTTCACCCAGTGAGATAGCCTTTGGACCGTGAGGGTCGCAGTGGGCCGTACTATAGAAGATATCGCGTTGACAGTAAGTGATATCGCACCGTCAGAGGAGCTGTGGTGTGAGATATCGTAGAGCGCAGGTTAAGCGGAAGGGAGAGTTACGCACCGCCTGAGTTGCTGCGATGCAATAGGAGTCCTTCCCCTATCAGAACCCACGAGTAAGAGAGAACCGTGTGTCGCAGAGAGATCTCGCTGGCTAAGAGAAACAGCGAAACCCTAGGATGCTACAGAACCTGGTTGAGGACACCTGAGTCTTCGGCCAACCCATAAGATCACTTCGGGTGAGACTTCAGACCATTTTGCGGTCTGTTGCCGAAAGGGCCAGTGAGCTAGGGGTATTGTTGGTATATGTATAATAGCAAACCCGGGTCTGCCCAGATAGCCAACAAACCGATTCCATCTCTGTTTTTAATTCCTTAACTGTTTGTAGTAGTTCGTAAGAATTATTAGTTATCTCTTCTTGTATTGGTTCTTTTTGAAAATTATTTCATTCAATGTAAGGAGACTCCTCATCTGCATATTCTTCCAATCTATCCATACCTGTCATTAACTCAGAAACAAAATTCTCTCGATGTATCATTCAAAAGAAAACAATATCAACATGTTTATTTAAATTTACTATTCCACATAAGCAAGTTGAGCTACATTTAGGCCTAGTGTTAGAACCTTGTGCTCTGATACCACATGTAATAACTCAAAAATTCGTAAAAATTTAAAATTTTTCATATGACATAAAATGTCAAATGTCACCGCTAAAGTACCCCTAACTGTCAGCAGGTAATGAAACAGTTTGAAAGAGAAACACAATTTACTCTTTTATAATAATTTGTATTATCTAGAGGCTTGTCTTTTAAAAACTGTGTTAGTACTGTTTTCAACTTAGTAGTTGTAAATTTCCAGAAAGTAGAAAATGAACTTGTATTTTACTAATGCTAGGTATATTGTTGATTTCTTTTGTCAAGTAGGGGAAGTTTCTTAGGGATGATCGAGGCTTACTTAACTTAAATCTAACACAGTGGAACTGATGGTTCTTTACAGGTTCTAACAAGTAAGCGTATGTTCCAGTAAAAATAATATGTATATATTCAGATCAAGAATATACTTCTCTAGCAAAAATGTGATGCTAGTCTTAGAATGTTTAAATGCAGCTAGTCTCCATCAAAGGTAACGTTGATATTTTTCAGTCATCACAACTCCATAAATATTTTACAACAAATACTGCATATGCATGGGTTGAGAAAGCATGATCAAATACTATCAAATGACATCAATTCATTTGGATGATTAAGGATAAAATTCTAATGAACACTCGTATTCCTGCTTACATTTATTTATAATATCGGGTTTAAATAGAAAGAATAAAGTTTACATCTTGACACCTAGATCATTCAACAACATTTGGTGTCTATCATATTACCCTTGTTCTAGGGTTTTATGCACATTGTTTTCTTAATAAAAAACCCAGAACCACTTTTGTTGCTATCCATTTACCCAAAGTTTGGATGCTAGATTGACATTGAGATTCTTATATGGGTTTATGGACTGCATTTACTGGTATTCTCAAATACACAATGCATTAAAAGAAGTGGGTCAAGATTCTAATCTTAGGTGGAAGAATGCATTTTAAAACTCTTTCAATTTTTACTTTGATTCCTTCTTATTGTATCTTATCCCTCAAATTCGGGTGTATCTTTTAGCTATAAACTTATACGTTTACACAAGTTTGTTAGCAAAAACTTGAGGTAAGAATGTTGGTTTACAATAATATAGGAGATCTGGTTATAGCTTAGGTTCTAGTTTAACATCTTACCTTCCAGCTCTTACAAATAAAAAGGTTACTTTGAATGGGTCATTTGATCTACTTCTTGAAGTAATTTATGGTTAAACTTGCCCTTTAACTATGTTTGATAAAAAAGGTTACCGAAAAAAAATACATTACCCTATAGTGACTTACAACAAACCCTAAAGAACAAACTTATCTTATTACTAAGGTTGATAGATTTGGTATCAAAATGATCGAAGTACAAAACATTATTAGAAATCAAAATATGATAACATTTTAATGATTTAATGTTTGATTGGTAATCATCTTAATGCAGATTGTAAACTGGATACATGACTATAGAGAAGTTACCCACGTCGATGATAAATCTAGAAAGACACGTGGAGGATCAAACTCAATGTTAAGTTGACTTTGGTTTTTACCCTAAACTTCATTTGCAAGAGTGCGAGGGTTTCTTGTCTGGTGCGGCCGAGCTGGGAGCTCGTGGCCGCCAAAACTCCTTGCTAACCTTTAGCTTTCCATTTTCACTGCGAGCTTGGTCTTGGGAGAAGTAAGAGCTGGTTTTTTTTAAGTGTTTATGAAATCTACGACCTCTGTGGAGAATTGTGTGAGTGGAATAAATCGTTTTCCTTCATCGAATCAAAGATTTAGTTGTAATTCGGACAGTGATAGAGCTGAGTAAAGTACTCTTCGATCTCGTGGGAGTGTTGCTGGTTTACCTTTGGTTTCACACTTAGGGTTTTAGTGATAACCGACACTATAATTTATCAGGGGGGTATTCCTCTTTCAGGTGCCAACGAGCTGCTCCAGCTATTTGCATTCTATTATCCACTAATTTTGCACTTGGTTGGATTAGCTGAGGAGCCGCCAGTTGAAAAACATGATAAATGTTTGATTCCAGTGTATCAGATGATCTGCTTTCGTGTCTACCCTATTTTGGCTAGTCAGTTTTTTGTTTGAATAATTTTGACCATGGCCCCACGGGGTTTGTAATAAAATATGCTAGTAGGGTGTTTTGAGTGGTTCGGTCTCCTAAGATGTAGAATTTCAACTAAGGTATTCCAGGGAGTTTTTTTTCCCTTGACAATTATGCTTTGCCTATAGCCGAGTATAATTGACGAGGTTTTCTCCCGCTTCCTCCAAAGCTGGAATGCCCAATTTTGAATTCTGGGCCTTGGCGGGTTATTAGAGCCCAAATGAGTATATATAAACCTACTAGACATTGTTAGAATAGAGCAAGGTCATGTCCTAAGTCACTAGGACCCTCAGAAAAAAAAATTGAAATTTCTTTACCGGACGTGTGAAAATTTTTATTTTTTAATTTTTTAATTTTTTAATTTTCCCTAAGTTTTTTATTAAATTTTTCCATAATTTAAATGGAAAAAATCAATTTGTAATGAGTTAGTCATCCAGAACCCGAATTCAGTGATTGAAGGCTCTAACCTTAAGCCAAAGATCATTCATGATCAGTCGGCCAGCTATCTCCAAGTTTCAGAAGTTCATTCGGCCTCATAATTAATAATTTCTCAAAAAAGTGATTTACAGAGAAATTATTAATTAAAATATTAAAAATGAATATTTTGGAGAAAATAAAAAACTCTCCAAAATTAACCAAATTGAATAAAATAAAAGGCTAAATGACATGGCACGAAGCATTTATGATGATTCCAATCAATATCGATCAGTTTCAGATCAAGTATCAGAGTGTAGCAGTAGAACTATCACTCATAAATTTGCCCTCTTTGGTCAAATCTGTTTTTGGTTGAAGTGTGGGTTATCTATTGGTTGGGTGATTATTACAAGGGAGGATGAGCCACCTCACCCCCCCTCATTACTACAACACTCAGTTACAACTCAGTTGCAGCTCAGTTCAACTCCAAATGATCATGCCGAGCTCATTCAATTACTCCGGTGTTACTCTTAGTTTGGTTTTAGGGTTTTAGCCTTATTTCTTTGTATAAATATAGGCTCTTTGAGCTCTATAGGGTGGAACTTTTGTGGCAAAGTTACTCTGTAGAAAATGTATCAGGATTTGCTTTGAATTTTTAATAAGAATTTCGACTTTGGAGGTCTATGAGCTCTTTGCATGTGGTATACATTTCATGGTTGAGGTGACATTGCTTCTAACCCTTTGCTTTTAAATACTTTGAATGAGGTCAATTTTATTTTGTTAAAGCTCAAGAGGGCCATTGTTGGCATGGTAGAGTAATCATTTGATGTTTCAAGTTGATTATTTATGCAAAGTAAATTAGAATCGTGATGAAAATGAGTAGTCAGTAATACGTAGTGTTGATCCTAATTTAGTTCTCTTAGCATACTTTCATATGATTTGATCTCACTTTGTGTTTGAGTTTTGGTGTTATTAGGTTTCATAGGTTGAAGAAGGGTGTGAGTTCAGCTACATCTAACCCAAGCTTCAAGCAACCCCTTTGTTTTAACACTTTGTGATTGCAGGACCTACACAGATCGCATTCTTCTCTTACAAAAGAAAGCTGGAAACTTCTCTTCCGCTCTTGTGTTCCATCCACAAGAACCCCTTCTTCTTTACCCTTTCATTTTTCTTGTTTTGCATTGCTTAAGAAGTAGATCCACTTTTTCATTGTTTATATTTGGATATATCTTCTTTAGGCTTTGTTAGATCTAATATTATTCATTAGATCTAGGAAGAAGTTTGTACTTTCCATGCAAAATTTCCAAAAATTTTCTAAGTACAAAAAAAAAAAAATCCAATTTTTAAAATTTTTGCATTGTCTTTCCTATCACTGTTTAGTATTGTTAGCTTGCTGATTTTTTTTTTTGTGACAGGTACAGCGGAAGTGCTGGCAAAGAATCGAAGATTCAAAGCCTAAAAAAGACTCATTATCCCCCTTTCTTCATTCCCCTTTCTTAGCTCAATCCAGAAGCCTTCCAAAGATAGGAAAAGAGGCAAAAAGCATCAAAAGAAAGGCATTGTAAAGAATTAATAAAAGAGTATGTGGGATTAAGGCTTCCACACCCCACTTCCCCCATTTGGGGGAAGCCTGTATTGCCATTGTCCATATTCCAATTTTTTCAATTTGCTTTATACCTGCAAGATAAATAAATGGTGAAAGTAGAATAGGGTAATCAGTTTCAATTTGTTAAAAGGCTTAGTTAGATTTGATTTCATTAGTATATTCTTGCTAGTTTCCTCTTATGCAGTCTGTTCTCATGCTAGGTTAGGTTTGATTTCATTTTTGCTTGCATAAAAGTTATTAGAAAAGGAAAAAATTGTTTGATTAATTGCTGATTAGATTATCATCCATGAAAGGTGAAGTAAAATGTCTCTCTGATTATCTACTTGGTTAATGCATTATTTCTTCACCTTTTTGATAGAGTTTTTCTTACCCCCTTGCTTTCCCGATTAGGGCCCTAAAAAGCCTGAAAGAGACTCTTGGGTGGTTTTGATCTTTGTGTTTCTTTTAATTTTAACAAATTAATTAAGTCTCTTGAACTTGAAGTAACACAAGTCAAGAGCACTCTCCATCGGAGAGCATACTTAGAATTGCACATCCTTGCATTAGGCATTCTAGATTAGCTAAGTCTCTTGAACCACTATCATAAGACGGGGTCAAGAGCGCTCTCTGTCGGAGAGTCTTAATCAATTAAATTAATAAAATTTGGAATGCACACCCCCTAATTAATTAACTTCATTTTCTCCTTGCCAGAGTATGCTCTAATCGACCTCAAAATCGGAGTACCCAGAAATGGCATTGGATATCTAATCTTGCAAGAAAAACTTAATAAAATTTAAACCATGTAACCAACGCATCGGCGTTGTAGGGAAAGTACTCCTTAGTAGAGGCATCTGAACCCCCGCTGTCTAAGCTTCTCACCTAGCTGGTCAATCTTTGCGATACCAGCCTGGGATACTGGGCGGGCCAGTCATGTCTTCAATGGATTGAACTTTGAATATTCTCTCGGCTTTTTGACAAACCTTCGTTGACACCCTAATCAAGAGCATTTAAAATTCTTAAAATTTACCAAGAGCACTCGCACAACCTAATATTCACTAGTTTGATTTCAAGACTTGTTATTTAATTCTTTGCACATTTCAGTATCTTTACTCCATAAGGAATTGGTCTTGTAATCTGCATAATTATCATATTTGGATCAATTGTCTATGGCCTTTTTAATTTCTATCTGTGAATGCATAATTAATAAAGTTTGGAATCATTAGTTATCTTTTAATCTCTTGCTAGCAACGTGGATTGCTTTTATTTTATGTGTCAAACTCATAATAAACAAACACCTTTAAATCACAATAACTCCTAAACAACACCCATCCACATCCGCAACCTTTTAAAACACTTTAACAACTTAAGAGCCATAGAAACTCTTTTGTAGGGACTACCCCCCATGGCTTCGTTAGGAGTTAGCCTAAACGGAGGAGCTAGGAGTAGGTGACAGTACTTGGCTCTGCGCTTGCCCCCAAGGTCACATCTCTCCCACTTTCCTAAGTGAGGAGACAACTTTCGGAATATTTTTTGCTGCTGGTGTGCAATCGACGGACAACACATTCACGACTTCTCCAACGCCTTCTTATCAGGTAAAATGTCGGTCAATGTTCTTTATTGCATGAAAGTTATAAATTTCAAAACACATTTAAATGCTATAACTAACACTTATTCTTCTGTGCAGATTCTTCTTACGACGAATGGGGGTTAGCTAGAAGCACAACTCTCCCATTCATAGCTTCATAAACCCTGGTAAGCCCCAATTGAACTGAGGGTCTTCTCCTGCATTCATATAGTGGTCTGAATGGCAAGAAACTCCGTTGCTGGTTGTGGACTCAACTTGGGTTTTATTATTAGAATACTTCTTGTTATTTTGCTTTTATATTACAGACCTTAAAGGGTATTGCATGCAAGAATGTTGAAGGCTAATGTAGCCGTGACATTAAGGTTTTAGTGACAGTGCCCTTGCGGCCTAGACGATGTAAACTTCTTTGCTTTCATCTTAGAACTCAGCTCTGAGCCATGGTAAGGTTGTTCGACCTCTGCTTGGTTAATTAAGTTTTTAAATGTATTTTATTTAAAAAGAAAAGACTGCTCGCTCAGTCGAAACTTGTAAAGTGACAAGGGTTATTAGTAATTATAAATTTTGGTTTATTGTTTTCTATTTTTTTAAAAGAAATTATAGGGTTTTTACTTATGAAAAGATTGGTTTTAAATTTTGTATAGTTTATTTTGAGTAGGCTTCAACCTTGACCGATATTTATAAAAGGACATAGGTCATTACCCTTAATTTATTTCGTTTCTATCAATTTGTTTTACAGTGTTATTTACTTTTAAAATTATCATTTAATGTAAATAATTTATAGTAATTATATAATATTTAAATTTTTACAATGTTCTTAGGTGAATACAGTACTTTGTTTCTCTCTCAGATTGGTTATTAATTGTGGATAACCCTCAGTTCTGAAATGAGATGGATTTTTACAGAAATGGTTTTAGTTTTGATTTCCTATTTTTTTTACTTTCAGTAATAATTATTTACAGCGGTTAAATGTTAGGTTATGATTATGAATGTAAAAGTCTGTTTTTAGGGATTAAACCTACCTCTCGTAAACCCTAAGTAAGTCTGGAAGGTTACATTAAAAACATATGTATTGCCAAATAGATTGTAAAATATGAACTTGGAGTAATTTATTATCATATGGATTACTATCTAGGTTAAAACTCCAAATCCTATTGATTACTATCTTGGTTAAAACTGTAGTATTATCTTTTTACTGTTCCTATGTTTATTTAATTAACTCTATCTATTATGTTTATAATAATTATTAGTACTAGTAATGCTTCTGTGAATAGTATATTTATAAATGATTATATATATATATATATTCATTTCTTTTCTTGAAAGTTAGTTAATATAGATACTTCCAGTAGCTAGGGCAAGTACTGCTATTTTCTGTAATGATTCAAATACAAACTATAAAAGAAGTCATTTACATTTTTCATTCAGAGTTGATAAACAAATCATCACATCTACTTAATCAACCAGCTGTACTAGAGTACTGCCTATACTAGGCATGGAAAAATGCAGTGTGGTAATTTTATTTTATTTAGTTTTCATTTAGCAATGATACTATTGTTTTAAACATAAACTATAATCACTAATTTTATCAATACACAATACTCTTCTATGCATAACCCTAACAAAACAAAAACATACATATCTTTGAAAAACTAATAAACAATTGTTGAATACAGTAAATAAATTATAAATAACATGAACAAATAAAACCTGTCAAATGATGAAGTGACAACAGCTTAAGGAGGCTATTCCTCCCAACCAAATCCTGGAGAAATATTAGTTTGCACTTCCTCAGGACCCTCGAGCCTGTTCCTGGTCCTCCTGGTAGAGTACGGGGTGAAGGATGTATCCTTAAGACCTTCTGTCACCTGACTGGTCAAATTACACTAGTAATTCAATCCTGCTTATAGCAGTAAGAACTTCAGCCTCACAGCTGCATAAGTTCAATTCTCAGTAGTTAACCCCTCAAACTCACTTCAATAATTCCCCTCCATTGAATTTCTCATGTGCACTTCATTCACCCTGAATGATCACAATCGAAAAAAAATGAGCAGCCTCAGTTGTCTTCAATGGGAAGTTTTATAATAATGCCTAGGTCTTCCGGGTCAGTTTTTACTTAATGAGCCACCTGCTCCAATTCCACTTTCTTGGGGAATCATGACCACAAATATAGGGAAGTTGCCACCTGCAACAATTAGAAGTAGTTTGAGGATGCTGCTACTTGTCAGTATACTCTCCACCCAGTCTCCTCCACCAAGTGACCAGTTAACACTCTTTTAATAGCTTCCCTAAGCTGTTGTCTAATCATTTATTTATTTATAAATAAAATATTATGAAATACATTAATTATTCTTAACCCCACTTGGTCATCAATTACAAACTTAGCATAAAATATAACATAATGTTCCTTAATAACTTTAAATTGTTTTGCAAATTGGGGCATGTGACATAAGGGAGCATAATCGACGGGTAATTGGCCTTTCCAATGCAACATCTAACTTGGATGGTGGAGTTCTAAAACTAGAAAGGGGGTTAACTTTCTTCCTCGTTCCTTAATTTTTTTATGATGTATAATTCAATTAATTCCATGCCCTCCATGTATCATTCCAAATGGAATTGTGTAATTTATAACCAAGAGTGGTGAATAATGGATACCATATCCATCATACCTTCACACAATTATAAGTTAATGTAATGCCAACAATTTAAAATGAATTTGGTTATGACTATGAATGCAAGTGGGATAAAGGAGATGACTAACATCTGTTCTGAATGCTATGGTCTAGGAGAGGCCTTATTTGGTTCTATAAATCCCACCATCCTTCCAGGTGTTTATTATGGTCTCCTGGTTTCAATTCCCCTCATTATCCTATCTTGTAAGCCTTAGCTCCTCTGAATTTAATCTTGTTGTTATTTTTTACCATTAGTATGAATCTTCTATGTTTGTAAATTTGGTATGGGGTGGGTGTTTGAATAGGGGTTTGGTAGTGCTTTTGGGTGGAAATCATTATCAGTTCTATATGAAATTATTTGTGCTTGCAGAATTCGTTGTGGGGAGTTTGAGCTTCTAATCCTATTTTTGGTCATTCTTTGCCTTATAGGTTAGCTTTATCTCACTCAATGATTTGGAAATTCCTCTGCCTTTTAGGTTTAGTGCTTCCTTATGTTGGGATCTGGGTTTGATGGGACAACTCTAAAATAGGCATAATGAATTATGTTTCCAAATGAGAAGTGACTTATGGATTGTTGTGGAGACTTAGTTGGGTAATTGCATGGAATAATACTTTAGATATTGGAAAATGGGCCTGGTACACCTATCTTTAGAGGAAAAGTAACAGTTTAGGTAATCACTATCACATTGGGTGTTTCCCTTTTTGAAAAACCTATGATATACACTTGATTTATGCATGCACGAGGACCTCATATTTGATACCATGACATCAATATTATCTGCAACAAGTGAATTGCATGGTCAAGATAAAATTCATAACAATGAGTATGTTAAAATTATGGAAACCTTTCTCCAACAAAAGGGACAAATCCAAGCTATAGAAATTGTATGCAATCTTCTTTGTCATTTGGTTACTACTTTGAACAATGGCTCATAGTCCGTTTTATCAGTTCTATATGAAATTATTTGTGCTTGTAGAATTCTTTGTGGGGAGTTTGAGCTTCTAATCCTGTTTTTGGGCATTCTTTGCCTTATAGGTTAGCTTTATCTCACTCAATGATTTGGGAATTCCTCTGCCTTCTAGGTTTAGTGCTTCCTTATGTTGGGATCTGGGTTTGATGGGACAACTCTAAAATAGGCATAATGAATTATGTTTCCAAATGAGAAGTGACTTATGGATTGTTGTGGAGACTTAGTTGGGTAATTGCATGGAATAATAGGTTAGATACTGGAAAATGGGCCTGGTACACCTATCTTTAGAGGAAAAGTAACAGTTTAGGTAATCACTATCACATTGGGTGTTTCCCTTTTTGCAAAACCTATGATATGCACTTGATTTATGCATGCACGAGGACCTCATATTTTATACCATGACATCAATCTTATCTGCAAGAAGTGAATTGCGTGGTCAAGATAAAATTCATAACAATGAGTATGTTAAAATTATGGAAACCTTTCTTCAACAAAAGGGACAAATCCAAGCTATAAAAATTGTATGCAATCTTCTTTGTCATTTGGTTACTACTTTGAACAATGGCTCATAGTCCGTTTTATCCAACTTTATAATGTCAATGGGATTAGTTCATGTGGAGTTTGAGGAAGAAGAAATCGTGCATCAAATTCTTGCAGACGTTGACACAAAGAATCATGAATCTCAACCTTCACCCGGTGGTTAGGATGAAGCATCCAACAACCATGTCTTTCATTAATGATAGTTTTCTTTATATTCAACAATGTAGGAAATTTGGTTCTATGTGTCTTTTTTAGGATCTATACTAGTAAAATCTTATGGATATCCTCTGTGAAGGATAATGTTAGTTTTGGTACCACAAAATCTCAAGGTTTTGATCAAATATTGAACATATATTCTATGTGACAACTTTCTTTTTTTGTATAATTGTGTTTGCTGGTGTAACTGCAACATTTTTCTAATACAAAAAAAATCATTCTTGCGAAAAAAATTAAGGTGCCTTTTGATATTTAGAAGGAATTTGAACGTTTTACTATGCCACAATTTTATTTATACATGTTTATTGTGAATACTAAAATGCAAAGCTGTATAGTTTATTGTCTTTCTATTTGCTATGGTTACAATTTTTATTGTTCTTTAAATAATTACCACTATTTATAGGTGTATGCAACATGGATTGTAACTTTCATCTCCTAACTCTTATAAGCTTGTAGAATTGAAGTTACATTTACAAGATGAGATCATATTAACTTAGGGATTAATAAGTCATGTACTCTTCCAGTCCAACTTAATTGTATTTTTCAACTTTAAAGTAGTAATTAATGAATGAATTGTTATTTCTTTAAATAGCAATGCTCATGCTTATTATTTATAATTGTTTTAAAAAAATATTTATAAATCTAATTTTTTTATTATTAAAACTTACATTGAGATTTTGTATTTTAATTCCAAATCAATAAATTATTATGTTATTAAAATTTTACATTATTCATATCTTTATATATATATAATTAAAAAGAACAAATACATTATATAAGGTAATAAGATAAAACAAAAAAAAATCTAATTTTAAAATCAATTTTAATATAATTCTTAAAAAAACTTAAATATAATTCTATTAAACTTAGAAAAAAAAACTTAATATAACTCTTAAAAAAATTAAAAGTTTAATATAATTCTTAAAAAAACTTAATGTTGATGTATTTGTAACTTCGGAAGATATTTTGATGTATTTTATCATTGTATGTTGTTGTACCTTCATTGGGGATGTGTTTACCCCCTTACGGGATGTCTTAATTGTGTCTAGACCTTGAGGTACAACCTCTGTTGTAAGTCAAGGCAATAGACCCCAGTGTAACATCATGTAATGTGTATTTGAAGTCTCTCTAGGAGAAGTCGGCCCTCTTAGGGAAGACATGTGGGCCCCAGTCTTATGTTTGGCAGTGACTTGAAAGGGTATAAATAGGGAGGCATTGTCCCTCATTTATACACACCTCACACTCTCAAGTTCACATGAGAGAGAGAGAGAGGAGGAGATATAGATAGCTATTGAATACTTCTTATTATTGCTTTTGATCATCTTACCATTCTGAGGAAGTTTGCGTGGTTTTCTCATTTATGGTTTCCCTCGTAAAAATATTTGTATATCGTGTAGCTTTTATATCTTATGGATCTTGGTGTACTTGTTAATCTTTCAGATAAAGATCCTAGATAATCTAATCAGATCTAAAGAAAAATTAACACTTAAGTATAATTCTATTAAGGTAAAAAAAAAAAAATTTAAAAGAAATAACAAATATTTTTTTTACTAATATACTAATATTTAGAAAATCACTTTGTTTCACTCATTTCTAACCATTTAAAAGTCAACCACAACCATAGTTAATGGCTACATTTTTTAATCTTGAGATCAAATGAACAATATTTCCTTTTGTTGAACAATTTTTTCGAGTGCATTTGGGCATTTCTTTTACATCTTAAATCTTTGTTTAGGGAGTGAAAATTTGTAAGACAACAACTTGTTTAGGAAGTGTAAATTTGTAATAACACAAATTCATTATAAGAATAATGATGATATTTATTCATAGATTTATAAAATTTATTTTTCTAAATTTATTTATAAAATTAATATGGAAGAAGTTTTTAAAAGCAAGAACTATCACATCAGTGAAAAAAAGAGCGTTTTGTGGCTAGAGATGACTGCTCTATGGCTAAAGATGATCACTATGTAGCTGCGGCTAGAGATTAATGCTATGCGGCTAAATATGGTCACTCAGTGGCCACGGCTAGAGATGATCACTCGGTGCCTAAAGATGATCACTCTATGGCTTAGGTTAGGAACCACTACTATGTAGCTAAATATCCCAAAAAAATGGCCATAAACTTCCTCTACATATTAGGTATAATTTGCTTTTCGATTTGAAAAATAAAGAGGAAAAAGGGATAGAAGTTGATAGCGAGAGATCCCATTATAAAACATTTGAAAGTAAAAAAATTCTTAATAAAAAATTTTCAGTTACAATTTCAAAACATTTAAATCTTATTAAAAAATTATAAATTTAAATAAAAATAATACCATAAGTAGAATATCCAAGCCATAATGATGATGATGGTTAACGTCCACTGAGACCAAACTTTGGTCTATCGAACCCAAAGAAACAAATAAATTAGTTTGTTTTAAAATTGTATTCCTATGCTCAAAGAGTTTGGTGAGAAGTGCCCCGAGCTCATTATAATTTTGACAAGTTAAAAGGCTAGGAAGGTCGATCTTGCAACAAAGATTATGAAATTGAGATCTAATTTGGGTGTATGCAGGACACTCTAAGAGGAAGTGATTTTCATCTTCAAAGTTCCTATTCTCACAAAGACGACAGATCCTTTGTACCCATGGTGTTTTAGGAACTATCCAACGACCTGTTTCACTATGGAGCTCATGAGAGTTCGTTCTTATCTTGGCTATATTATTTTTTTTCTTTGAACTGGTTAATACAGATAGATACTTTTGATCTTCTAGAGTATAATTGATGACCCCCTTATAATATCTTAATTTTCGTTTAGCCTCTAAATCTTTCTCACACCACAATTTCTCTTTAAACTTAGAAGTAACAATATTTTTAATGTTATTAATATTTTGCAATGCAACACTTTCGTCGATCTCCCAGTGGTTTAACCAGGTCCTGATATCTTTATATCAACCTCGCTTGAGCCTTAGGTGGTCTTGGCTGGAAATAAAAGCTATCTTGCGAAGTCTATGGGTTCCCATGTAATTGATTTTGTGTTTGTACAATAGGAGCCTAGTCATAGCTAGGCTCTCGATAGGGGAAAGACCCACTTCTATAAGGATAATAGGATATGGTGTATTGCTTCTAATTTTGAGGTTATACGTTATAAAACGCTTCTGGATTTGCTCAATCTTCCTCCAAGATTCTCTAGAGATGTTGCAACCCCAAACCTCACAACCATACAAGATAATAGGAGTGACTAAAGTTTCAAAGAGGAGCTTCTTTTTATCCCACGTCACCAGATTTGCTGCTTTGCAATTATTTTCAAGACCACAATAAGCTTTCCACCCTCCATTAATCCTTTTCTCAATGCTATAGTTCCAGTTGAGCTTGTGATGAATATCAATTCCTAGTTATTTGTAAGAAGACACTTCCTCCAAGTTTCTGTTGTCATACACAAAATTAGCGTAAGTGTCATTCTTGGATTTGATAATCATAACTTTTGTTTTGTCAGTGTTAACAATCATACCCATGGTAGAGCAGAAATACTTAAGAATTCGAAGTTGCTTATCAAGTTCATACAGATCCCTTGCCAGAAAAACAATATCGTCAGCATAGAAAAAAAAGACTCAAACATCAACATAATCAAACATAAATAGATAAAATATAAAATCTATAAATCTCACCAATAAACCACCATATCCATGACACCTATTAAACATATTAAAATTAAAATTTCCCTTTATTTAAATTTAAAATTATATTGTACAGAATTCTATTCTCAAAATTTATATACAATTCTATGACTACTATTTGTTTTTACTTTTAATTATAAGAAATAGTTTTGAATATTAAAAAATTCTTTTAAATTTTAAAATGGTTTCTCAAACATAAATGCACATACCACCCTAAATACCTCTGTGTGTTCACACGCACCTACCACCCTCAATTAAAAAAACGTCATCATCTCGTCAAAATAACACGGTATCTAGTTTAAATTGCACGCACCAATTTCCCACCGCGATTCCGCTCGTAGAAAACGTCAACGAACTCTGGTTAAGTGTTGAACCAGAGTTAAGTTGAGGGGAGTTATAAGTATGTTGCTTACGATAGCGGTGAGTTGCAGTACGAAAAGTTTCAGCGAGAAAATAGAAATGGACGCACAAGTGAAGTTGGCCGTCGCCATGTCGATTCTCCGCGCTCGATCACAATCCGTGGATGACGTTCAGCATTGGAAGAAAAAGGTTCTCTGCTGTGCTGTATAATTCTACTTCATTATATTTTTTACTTTGGCTTCAGCATTAATATTTTGTGATCTGTTATAAATTTGTATTTTAATTTTATGAGACGGATGTCTTCTTGACAATTGTTTTTCAGATGAATTTTAGCTTTGCAACTTAAAAGGGGCCCGAAGCTCCAATTTCATAAAAAAAATACTTTCAAATATTGGAATCTTGTACAAATACGGGATGTGACATGCATTATAGGAACTTATATCTGTCAGAGGAAAATATGCCTGTTGCAAATTAAATTTAGAAAAATATGAGCATAACAGTGAGTCCAAAGTGTTTGGAGATATCCGTTTATTATGTCGTCGGAATTGGGGTAGAACACGAAATAATTCATTGTAAAGCTATGCAATTTTTTTTATTCGACGACTTTCCATATTTAGCTACCAACTGAAAACTGAGCGACTAACTGTGGGAATTCATTCTAATTATGGCGGAGCAAGTTGTATTAGACTTAGGATTGACAAGGTTCAAGGTTTGAGATTGACATTTTATAATTATTTAAATTCCAAATTTATGGATTTTTTCACCATTTTAAGATGATGAACATAATAGGGCATGCATAAACTATGGATCACATAAAAGGAATAAAGGAATGCACAATTTGATATACTGACATATGTGAAAATGGCATTTACTGAATATATAGATCAAAGAATCAATTAGTATCAGGTCTGAACCTTATTCTAATTAAAGGTCAGGGATATGCAATGCTCGTCTTTATAAGGACCAATGGGACCCCAGACAAAGTCGGTTTTGGCATCCATGCAAATCTTTCTGTACTATATTGTCAAATAATAGAAGTGCTTTTAAGATAAAATGCCAAATATAAAGTCACTCTAACTACATCCACCCTGCAATAATTAACTTACTGCTCGCATTATCATAATATGCTGCATTAGTTAGTAGCAATGTTACTTAATACTGGAAAGAGAAAATCAGAGATAAGAACAGGGAATAAATGTAATATGTAGAGAAACGCAGCACAGAAACAGAACAGTGTACATAATCAAAACATGCAGTGCTAACTCAACAGACACAAAATTAGCAGATGCAAGAAAATGAAATTTCCTTTGGGAGGAACCTATTCTCATGCCACTAACTTTTTTATGCTGTGGTTCACAAACCGCCTGTTAGACACACCAAGCACATAGAGAGGGAGGGGGGTGAATCTGTGTGTGCAGTCTTTATTACTTTTTCAATTTTAACAATCAACAACCAATTCATCAATGCATTATTCTACCATTTACATAATCATTTCATAAACATCTACCACTTCATCATTTATAAATCATAAGCATCTGAATCATGGAGTCATAACAAGAACCATAGCACAAAAGAACACAACACCATATGATTTTGTAATCTTTTTGTATTTGTTTTGGAACGGCTACAACCGTGACGTAAAATCAGCACCTAGTGATACAAAGAGCACCTACTCTTCATCCAGGATCTTGCCTGGTTTTCTTAGACCCTGCTAAGAAGGGTTTGAGGTATCCTAACCTCAAAAGCAAGACAAGCTTGCTTTTACAATTACAGCTCACTGTCTCAACATACTCATCACACACACATATCACTGTCAAGTGCGCTCACTGCCACATCATCTTTTTGTCCACGTCATCACTGTCATTTTGAACATCACTACTATTGGTCATCTACTGCTGCAACACTCTTCTCAATCTTCTCTGTTCATCTTCTGCTGGTCAACACTGCTCATCACTCCGCTAGTCAATCTCTGCTTCAACAGGTCATCATTGTCAAGCATGCATCATTAGGCATCATCACAGAACATGGCACTCGTCATCATGTACTACTGCTCAAGGATCATGTCAATTCACTGTACAACATCACTAAGATCTGCCCATCATCTAGTCCAAGTTGGCTGTGTATGACTCTTGTCTATTCAAAAGGTCCTCATTAACTTCCACTCTGTTGTTCATGTCATGTCATCAATTTGCCCATAGTCTGATCTTTCCTTTGCTCAACAACTCATCACTAGTGTACTGCAGTCAACAATTCACTTTGTCATCTCTGCTCACAATATAAGATAGATAACCTTCAAAAAGGATTTGTTTGCTATAATATCAGTGATCTTATAGATGCTCAATCAAATCAGCTCTGTAGCATTAGTCAAACCAACTCAATCTCAGCTCATAAACTCAATCAACATGTGTTCAAAAACTCAGTCTAGTACACACAATCAATCTGCTCTACAAACTTAGGCAAATATGCTCTCTAGGGTTAGCCCCCTTCAGTCAACACATTGTTGTACAATCAGCCCTTATGCATAGTCAAAATTTGCTAAAGGATTAGTTAAATACAGTCATAAACATTCCTCAAAACCAGTCATAAGCGGCCTTCTCTTGAGGTCAGCCTCAGTCCAAAAGGAGCCCTAGAACATAGTCAAAACTTACAGTCAAAGATTTCCCATTCAACTTAGTCAGGACTTGGTTACAATCTGATTCAAATTCAGTCATATGTCTGACTTGCAAGTAGTAACAAAGTACTTTCAAAACATAGTCAAGTTCTGTCCTTGAACTCAGTCAAAGATTGCTTTTTGTATTCAGCCCTTAGTCAGAATTTGACCATCATAATGCACTCCATAATATTTCTCAGACTGCCATCAAAGATTGAAGCAAGATGCTTGAACATGACTTCAAATTGAATGTCTCAAATGATGCCTTCACCTCTGGAGCTGCCTTGGTGGACTTGTTACTTGCTTATTTCAGACATATTACAGTCCAAAAACTCAGCCTATCTTTGACCTCATTTTCTGTTTAAAGACAGCCCCAAAAATAGTGTTCTAGGCCTCATCTTTCAGCATGTTTTTCTAAAGAAAACAGACCCAAAAAAAATTAATTTGACCTTGGAAAATTTCAGCCTTTCCATAGGGCCGAATTTCCTCAGTAGCTGCTTCAGTAAACCTGCTATACACGAAAATTTCAGAGATCGAATCCACTCCACAAATCCACACTTACTGTCTGCTTCTGCACATACTCTGCAATTCGGGATTGCTCCTCGGTCTGCTGCTGAGGAAAAACACCATAAAAAAACTGTCTTTTCTCTGCGGCTGGCTTAGTCAATCCGAAATTCCTCGGAGCTATCCGAAAAATCCACACACAAAAATGAAATTTGATGGGGTATTTATATTAGTTTTCCACTGGGCCGACTTGTCATAAAATTTTATTTTATTTTCTTTATTTTATTTTTATTTTAATTTGAGGCCGACTTCAACTAGGTAAGAAACTTTTATTTTGACTTTTGATCTTAAATTCAAATTTGTTATTTGAATTTTTATTTTAAACATTTAATTTGAATTTGACTTTGAATTGTCAACCTTCTTACCATTAGGGTATCATGTATTTTTATTATTTTATCTCCCAATCAAGCCTCAAGGTCACCACATTATTAAAATTCATAAGAGAATGTCCACCACATCATCATAGGGTTGCATCAAGCCACTAGGGCTTTCTATGCCGTGTGCAAGGTGCCATCATGGGCTTCAAGCATGTCATCTAACCATGTTAAGTGTAAGTAGTGGGCTCCATGACCTTTGCAAGGGCATCAAGGTCTTCATCAGTCGTTCCAAGTATTCATGGGCTTCTTCATCAAGCAAGGGGCTTCATAGGCTTCTTTAACCACCTCAACCACACTAGGAGACCCCCAAGGGTCAAGATCCAACATGATATTACCTGTGGGATAGCCAAGTCTTCTCTTGGGGTACCATGACACCATCAGAGCATGAATGACCCCAAAATGGGTCATTAATGCTTCTTTAACACATCTAGGGCTTCTCCAACATCTGTAAGGTCTTCAGGACCATATCCAGGGTCTTCAACATCTTCAGCAAGGTGGTGGCATCAAGATCCAAGCTTGTGGGTACAAAGACCTTGTCAACTGGGTACAAGGTGCTTTAAGGCACAAACCCACTCTGTACGGGATCCAAGGCATTGCAAGGTGCAAACCCACTCTGTAAGGGGTCAAGGCACTGCGGGTGGGACTTGGTGGCATCAATGGTATCCTGTGGGGCCACTGTAGGTCCATGTTGGCATCAATGACAATTTTATCAACAATATCCCCCTTGTCATTGATGACAACAACTCATGCTCCCCCTGTGAGCATGCTCCCCTTTTGTCTTCATCTCTCCCCCTTTGGCATCAATGGAAAAGAGTGTCCACATACATGTGTCTGAAATCTCTGATCACTGCTCACTTCTCCCCCTGTCAATATGCACAATCCTAGGACCTGTCTGTATACCTGGAGTAACCATCCTTTGTCCTTTGAGTTCATCCTCCAGCCTCATGAATTCAAGGTGTGCTAAGGTCTTTGAGAGACCTTACACTTGGCTTTCCATATGGCATCCATCCTCCCTGCTCTGATCAACCTCTCCTATCTGCAACTGCTTGGTCTTCTTCATCCATACTTGCTTTTTGGCATCTATCCTTTTCAGCGTTTGTTCTTTCATCTGTACTGGCTTTCCTTGATGAGTTGTATGAGATCCTCGTCATGGGTTGTTTCTGTGTACTCCAACAGTCTTGAGCTTTGTGCCCAAGGTCACTGCAACTATAACACCTCATCGTACGACAATATGCAACAATGTGACCCACATGGTTGCATGTCTAGCATCTAACCCTGTCATTGGGGTTTCCAACACTTCTTCTTCCATGGAGTCTGCAATCCATAGGCTTATGACCAAAGTTAGAATAAGAAAAATAATAACCATTAAATCCATACCTGGAAACAAGTGGTCTTCTTTGTGACATGGTCCTTCTTGGCAGATCATGATGATTGGATCTTTCTTGCTGAGTTTTAGTATGTTCTTTCTTGCTTTCTTCTCCATGCTTAAGACTATTCACAATCTCTGCATAACTCCTAGGCTTCTCTTCAGTCTCCTTTTCTGCGAGCTTGAAGTCTTCAGTGGTCTCTTCCTTATCATAGCCTAACCCAGGCTTGACAAGTGGCGATCTTTGATAACCAAGGATATCATCTAGAGTTGAAGAACTCCTTTTAAACTTTAAATGTGTAGCAGCTATCTTGTTCATTTCCTCTTTCAGAGAAATGATCTCAAACTCTTTTGCTTGACTCAACTTATTCTGTTCTAGTAGTTGTGCTTTGACCTCTTCCAATTGACTTTTAGGACTCGCATAGGTCTCATTGGTTTCTTTCAAGTTAGCCACTTCATTTTTCAATCGATCAAGTTCATCTTTCAAAGAACTAACTTCTGCATTCTTTTCCTGAAGTTGACTCATGAGGTTTTCCTGAGTTTGCTCATATTTTTCTAATAGTCTTTGTTGCAGCTCATCTTTTTCCCTGGATTTCTTCAATTTATCGAGGACCTTTCTTTCAATCTTTGTGAGTGCTTCCTCTAGTACTTCATTCATTGAACAACCTATTTGTTCATCCATTGTGTTTAAGGATCTCCTTTAAGCTTGCAAGGTTTGTGACGAAGGCCGACTCTGATACCAATTGTTGGACACACCAGGCACACAGAGAGGGGGCGTGAATCTGTGTGTGCAGTCTTTATTACTTTTTCAATTTTAACAATCAACAACTAATTCATCAATGCATTATTCTACTATTTACATAATCATTTCATAAACATCTACCACTTCATCATTTATAACTCATAAGCATCTGAATCATGGAGTCATAACAAGAACCATAGCAAAAGAGAACACAACACCATATCATTTTGTAATTTTTTTGTATTTGTTTTGGAACGGCTACAACCGTGAGGTAAAATCAGCACCTACTGATACAAAGAGCACCTACTCTTCATCCAGGACCCTGCCTGGTTTTCTTAGACCATGCTAAGAAGGGTTGGAGGTATCCTAACCTCAAAAGCAAGACAAACTTGCTTTTACAATTACAACTCACTGTCTCAACATACTCATCACACACACATATCACTGTCAAGTGTGCTCACTGCCGCATCATATTTTTGTTCACGTCATCACTGTCATTTTAAACATCACTACTGCTAGTCATCTACTGCTGCAATACTCTTCTCAATCTTCTCTGTTCATCTTCTGCTGGTCAACACTGCTCATCACTCCGTTGGTCAATCTCTGCTTCAACAGGTCATCATTGTCAAGCATGCATCATTAAGCATCATCACAGAACAAGGCACTCATCATCATGTACTACTGCTCAAGGATCATGTGAATTCACTATAAAGCATCACTAAGATCTGCCCATCATCTAGTCCAGGTTGGCTGTGTATGACTCTTGTCTATTGAAAAGGTCCTCATTAACTTCAACTCTGTTGTTCATGTCATGTCATCAATTTGTCCATAGTCTGAAATTTCCTTTCCTCAGCAACTCATCACTGGTGTATTGCAGTCAACAATTCACTTTGTCATTTCTGCTTACAATATAAGATAGATAACCTTCAAAAAGGATTTGATTTCTATAATATCAGTAAACTTCTGCTTATAGATGCTCAATCAAATCAGCTCTATAGCATTAGTCAAACCAACTCAATCTCAGCTCATAAACTCAATCAACATGTGTTCAAAAACTCAGTCTAGTACACACAATCAATCTGCTCTACAAACTTAGGCAAATATGCTCTCTAGGGTTAGCCCCCTTTAGTCAACACACTGTTGTACAGTCAGCCCTTATGCATAGTCAAATTTTGCTAAAGGATTAGTTAAATACAGTCATAAACATTCCTCAAAACCAGTCATAAGCAACCTTCTCTTGAGGTTAGCCTCAGTCCAAAAGGAGCTCTAGAACATAGTCAAAACTTACAGTCAAAGATTTCCCATTCAACTTAGTCAGGACTTAGTTACAATCTGATTCAAATTCAGTCATATGTCTGACTTGCAAGTAGTAACAAAGTACTTTCAAAACACAGTCAAGTTCTGTCCTTGAACTCAGTCAAAGATTGCTTTTTGTATTCAGCCCTTAGTCAGAATTTGATCGTCATAATGCACTCCATAAGATTTCTCAGACTGCCATCAAAGATTGAAGCAAGATGCTTGAACATGAATTCAAATTGAATGTCTTAAATGATGCCTTCACCTCTGGAGCTGCCTTGGTGGACTTGTTACTTGCTTATTTCAGACATATTACAGTCCAAAAACTCAGCCTATCTTTGACCTCATTTTCTGTTTAAAGACAGCCCCAAAAATAGTGTTCTAGGCCTCATCTTTCAGCATGTTTTTCCAAAGTAAACAGACCCAAAAAAATTAATTTGACCTTGGAAAATTTCAGCCTTTCCACAGGGCCGAATTTCCTCAGTAGCTGCCTCAGTAAACCTGCTATACACGAAAATTTCAGAGATCCAATCCACTCCACAAATCCACACTTACTGTCTGCTGCTCCTTTACTATGCTGCTGCACATACTCTGCAATTCGGGACTGCTCCTCAGTCTGCTGCTAAGGAAAAACACTATAAAAAAAACTGTCTTTTCTCTGTGGCTGCGTCAATCCGAAATTCCTCAGAGCTATCTGAAAAATCCACACACAAAAATGAAATTTGATGGGGTATTTATATTAGTTTTCCACTGAGTTGACTTGTCATAAAATTTTATTTTATTTTATTTATTTTATTTTTATTTTAATTTGAGGCCGACTTCAACCAGGTAAGAAACTTTTAGTTTGACTTTTGATTTTAAATTCAAATTTGTTATTGGAATTTTTATTTTAAACATTTAATTTGAATTTGACTTTGAATTGTCAACCTTCTTACCATAAGGGTGTCATGTATTTATAATTATTTTATCTCCCAATCAAGCCTCAAGGTCACCACATTATTAAAATTCATGAGAGTATGTCCACCACATCATCATAGGGTTGCATCAAGCCACTAGGGCTTTCTATGCCATGTGCAAGGTGCCATCATGGGCTTCAAGCATGTCATCTAACCATGTTAAGTGTAAGTAGTGGGCTCCATGACCTTTGCAAGGGAATCAAGGTCTTCATCAGGGGTTCCAAGTCTTCACGGGCTTCTTCATCAAGCAAGGGGCTTCATAGGCTTCTTTAACCACCTCAACCACACTAGGAGACCCCCAAGGGTCAAGATCCAACATGATATTACCTGTGGGATAGCTAGGTCTTCTCCTGGGGTACCATGACACCATCAGAGCATGAATGACCACAAAATGGGTCATTAATGCTTCTTCAACCCATCTAGGGCTTCTCCAATATCTGTAAGGTCTTCAGGACCATATCCAGGGTCTTCAACATCTTCAGCAAGGCGGTGGCATCAAGATCCAAGCTTATGGGTACAGAGACCTTGTCAACTGGGTACAAGGTGCTTCAAGGCACAAACCCACTCTGTAAGGGATCCAATGCATTGCAAGGTGTAAACCCACTTTGTAAGGGGTTAAGGCACTGCAGGTGGGACTTGGTAGCATCAATGGCATCCTGTGGGGCCACTGCAGGTCCATGTTGGCATCAATGAAAATTTCATCAACAATGCCCAGCAGGGCTTCTACGTCCGCATGAAGAAATCACAGGGGGCCACCCGAAGGGGCCACACTCCATTCACTCTGATTACGTAGCTAATCCAATGGGGATATCAAGTGAGACCCTTATATAGCAATATATAGGCACCCAAGGATTTGACCTCGAGACCTCCTGCTCACAACTTACAACACTCAACCACTTGAGCTAGCCAACCTGGCTAACTCATGCCACTAACTTTATTAACGTGGAGCAATATTTATGCATGTTCACATCAAAAACCGATGGACAAGTAAGGGAAATCTAATTGAGTTAGTGGCCCAAATTCTCCACATTCCATCAAGTCTGTTGGGCTGCTTAATTTCAACAATCCCACTCAACCCACAGTGTTCAATGCATCTAGCCATCTCACAGCAGAAATATGCTCATGAAAACTTCCATCCCAATGGAGTTCATTTACAAAACCATTTCTACAAAAATTAATCTTGTCTTTTGCCAATGCCTTTGTTAATGCATCAACCACCATTTTCCCTGTTTCACAAAACTGTAGCTGCAACATCCCCTTGGTTGGATGCCACTTACTTGTTACAAAACATAAGAGAGATACACAATGACACAATATGATATTTTATGAATAAATTGTGCCATTATTACATAGGAGTTTACTTCCTTGTATATAGTTACTCATGGAGCACTCATTGCCACTTATGAATGTGGGATGGATTTACTTTACACAAAAAGTACAAAAATATAACTAAGTCATAAAGTGACTTTTATTATATTTTTTTTTATATTATGGTTCACCTACCTCCAACGGGGCTTGTTACGTCCACAGGAACAACGCATAGGGGGCCCACCCGAAGAGGCCTCACCCATTCGCTCTAATTACAGAGCTAATTCGATGGGGACATCAAGTGAGGCCCTTATATAGCGATGCATAGCCTCCCAAGGATTTAACCTCGAGACCTTCTGCTCACAACTTACAATACTCGACCACTTGAGCTGGCCCGCCGGGCTTAAAGTGACTTTTATTATAACATGTAAGCCTTATATCCTAACACTCCCTCTTAAGGGTTACGTATTGAAACCCAAACTAATTGAAAGCAAACACAAACTAATTCAAAATGAAATATAAAAAATAATTAGAACCAAACATTCTTCAGAAGCATATTTTTTGAAAACAATTCCTAGACTATGTAGAGCTTCATCTAAGTCACCTGACACGGGGACACGGGACACGAAAATACGAGAGTCCGACACGGACACGGTGACCCCCGGAATCAGGACACGTAGGATACGTTTTATATACATATATATATTTTTTTAAAATATATATTAAAATTTAAAAATATAGACATATAGATCCAAAAATATTTAGAAACTAGAACATTTACAAATATTCAATAGAAATTAGAATAAAAACACATTAATGATTAGTAATTACACATTTGTCATTCACAAGTCACGATTCACAACACATTTGTCATTCACAAATCACAATGAGACACATAGATGCATGTCGGAACCATATTTCTCATTAAGTCATCAAAATCAAAATGTATACAATGTACATATATGTCGGAATGCCACTGGGCATTGGCAAATGCCAAATAGACTTAAGTCTAATAGTAAATACAAAAAGGGGTGGATCAAGATGGGAGAATCCCATATGTCAGTAGTCCTCCTCCATGCCTGAATCAACATCAACATACTCATCACTGCCCCTGCCCCTGCCCTGATCCTCATCCTCCTCCCCCTCCTCCTCTCTGCCCATCTGATGACCTGCATCTCCTGCTGTGGAGGATGACCCCTCCATACGATCACTATCATCAAAAGTGATCGGCTCTAGCACTGGATCATTAAGATCCATGTTGGCTGATGCCAACTCAATACTGTTGTCCAAACCCATATCATCAGGAAAGACATCCCACATCTTTGTCTTTCCCTTCACCCACTCCTCCCTCTTCCTGTAAATAAGACGAAGGTTGGAGTGCACTTACACCATTGACTTTGCCCTGGACCGCTCAAGCCTGCTCTTCTTCACACTGTACAAGTTCCCATATGTGCTCCAATTCCTCTCACAACAAGAGGATGATGTAACTTGAGAGAT
>LPNX010044212.1:48470-66019 GCA_001517045.1 Pseudotsuga menziesii
GTTGCAAAATTTGCATCTCCAAGACACATTGCCTCCCCCACCAAGCTTTTCCCTGGGCCCATCTTTCCTTGTCACATACTTCCACAAAGGGTTTTTTTTTCTTGGGCTTGTTGTCTTGCTAAAACAGGGTTAAATGGAGCATGAGCTCCACTAGCAGCCGATGGAGCACTTGACTGAGGAGGAGAACCGGTTGTGCTTGGTGGAATAGGAGGGGAGGCCCTAGATGGTGCATTTCTCCCTTTCCTTTGACCCCTACCTCCTGCCCTAGCTGATTGAGACATTCCTTTTCTTGTGTGATGGTTGAGCTTGCAATCCTCTCCACAAATCCACCGGAATGCACTTGGAATCGCTTGGAAACAATGGATAGCCTTCAAATCTCTTTCAAAACTCCTTCACCTGCACATAAAACTCACTCTCAATCAATTGCTTCCTTTCAAATGACAAAAAGAAAGACAAAAAATTGAATTTAAGCAAACCCGACTGTCTTTTTTCGCCGGTCACGTGTCCTGTTTTCGGGACACGCTTCACTTTCGTGTCTGATTCGATTGTTTAACGTGTTCGGTTTTAGGATTCGTCTGAAAGTCGAATCGGGCACGTGTCCGACTCGAATCGTGTCCGATTCGATCCCCACGGGACACGGGGGGCCTCCAGGACAAATCCGGTTTCATAGACGGCGGTGTATTTAGTTTCATTATTCATTTACCTCCCAACATATTGTCTAGATAATATATGATATTAAGATGCCTTTGACATTGTTATATTGATTTTATTATTTTTTTTGGTTTGGAGAAAGGATACCTAGGAATCTAAGATAGCAAGGTTAATATTAATAACTTATAATGTATATAGTAAATATAGGTTATAATATATTATATACTTTAGGAATGTATTGTATACAATGTACATATTTTAGGAATAAAATATATATTTATATATGATTTGGTATATATTATGCATGATTTGATAACATATATTATATATAATTTGATATGTTTTGGACATCTATTAATAACTTGCAATATATGGACATGGCTATTTTCAATATCTATGAGAAATATTTTTTTAATTCAAAATATGTGTATATATATTTAATTTTTTCTATTTGCTGATTTTTTCCCGATCTGATTCAAACTCTTTGCTCTTTTGCCTCGTTGATTTATTGCCAATTCCGGTAAATTTGGATCCAAGCCATATTGGATTGCCCACTGCTCAAGAACCTTACAGAGTTGCGTGGGTTTTATGGATTATGCTCTTATTACAAATGCTTTGTAAAGGGATTTTTGCAATTCGGTGCATTCCTAACTGATCTCACAAAGAAAGGAGCATTTAGGTGGACAAATGAGCTTAGCAGACATTTGACAAGTTCAAGGAGGTGATGAGTACTTGTCTAGTTTTGGCACTTCTTGATTTCACTTAGCCCTTTGTGCTTGAGTGTGACGCTTCGGGTGAGGGTATAGGAGCTTTTTTGATGCATAATAGACATCCAATAGCATTTGAGCGTCTGAAGCTTTGTAGCCAAAGAGACTCTACTCCATTTATCACAAGGAGATGCTCGCCATTATGCATGCTTTGGAAAAATTCAAACAGTATTTGGTAGGTGGTAGATTTGTGGTTATGACTAACAACAACAACTTGCTGTATTTCCTGGAACATAAGGACCTGAATGAGAGACGGCTGAAATGGGTAAGCAAGATACAAGCTTACAACTCTGACATTGAGCATTTAAAGGGAAATAAAAACATTGTTGCTGTTGCCCTTTCCAGGAAATTGGTAGCATGTTTGCCTATGGAGGTTTCAATTGATTGGAAGGCTCACCTGTTGCTAGAGTATTCCAAGAATAAGTTTGCTTGTGAGTCGATGGATGGTCACATTTAGAATGATAGGTACAGGGTTGTGGATGACGTTATTTTCTACAAAGACAGAATATACCTAGTTCTGGAGTCCAAGCTTAAAGAGAAGATTATGAAGGCCACACATGATACACCATTGGCTAGGCATCTTGAATACTTCAAAACTTACAGGAAGATTAGAGAGAGGTTCTCATTGAAGGGCGTCGAGGGCAATGTGTTGCGATATGTGAGGGAGTGAATGACTTGCTAGCAAAACAAGTCAGAGCAGACTCATCCTACAAGATAATTGCAACCTTTTCCCATTCCAGAGCAAACGTGGGAGAGTGTGTTGATGGATTTCATCACAAGTCTACCGAAGGTGTAGGGCAGAGACTGTATTTATGTAGTTTTTAATCGATTGACCAAGCTCTCACACTTCTTCGTGATTTCATCAAAGTACATGGCATCACAAATGGTAGAGTTATTTTTCAGGGAAGTGTTTAGACTTCATGGTTTTCCTGAGTACACTGTCAGTGATCAGGACAACATGTTTCTCAACCAATTTTGACAGGATCTGTTTAGATTGGCAGGCATAGAGTTAACCCAAAGTACCAGTTATCACCCTCAGATGGATGTCTAGATAGAGATTGTGAACAAATGGGTTGAGGGGTATCTACTTAACTGGTATTAGGACAACAAAGGGCATGGATTAAATGGTTGCACCTAGGAGAACATTGCTACAACACCACTTACTATATGTCCATTTGTATGACCCTATTTCGAGCTTTTTATGGATATGATGCTCCTTCATTTGTAGATACGGTGTTTGGGGATAGTGGGGCTCCCAAAGCTAAAGACTGGATACAGGAGAGCTAAGACATCCTTAGGGTCCTTAAGGATAATTTGCAGGCGGCCCAGAACCAACAGAAGATCTATGCAACCATACATAAGGTACACCACAGTTTCGACGTAGGAAACTTGGTTTTTCTGAGATTGCAGCAATACCAACAATCATCATTGAAGAAAAGTGGTGTAGAGAAGTTGAAACCACGCTTTTATGGTCCCTACAAGGTGATTCAGAGAGTTGGGGAAGTAGCTTACGAGCTTGAGTTGCCAAAGGGGAGCAGGATTCATAATGCTTTTCATGTGTCGTTCCTTAAAAAGGAAATAGGACAACAGGACACTACTTCTGCAGAGTTACCGCCACTAGATGAGGAGGGCTAGTTGGTACCAAACCCAGAGGAGATTTTGGATGTCAGACATAGGAGTTTGAGGAGCAGAGTGATCATAGCTATGTTGCATGGGAGTGCCACCCACCCCCTCGCTCCTGCTCTCGAAGCTCGCTTCCGCTCCTGAAGCTTGCTTCCGCTCTTGAAGCTTGCTTCCGCTCCTGAAGCTCGCTCCCCTTTTTGGGAGCACGCTCCCAAGGCGCTCCTGACACGCTCCCTTCTTTTCCTATACTAAAATCTCCTATACTAGGTTAATCATTTGATGACAATGTTATGGTACCTCCCTTCTTTGCCGAGCTCCTATAAAAGCTTTTATGGTTGATCATCTGATGATAATGTTCTAAGTTATAACTACTAGATGATTGCTGGTATATGGTTTAATCCATGTATTCTATAGCTAATTCAACATCCTACATGCTTTTTAGATATAAATCCATCAAAATATACTAAAATATATACTATACAAAAAACACTCTCGAAATGCTCCCAAAATGGGAGCTTTTGAAAATTTCACTTTTTGCTTCGCTCCCGCTCCCTGCTCCCAACAACGTAGGATCATAGAGTATCTTGTCAGGTGGAGAGACTTGCCAGTGGAGGTTGCTACTTCGGAGGGAGATTAGATCTTGCATCATCCTAGTCTGCAATTGCTTGAGGACAAGCAATCTCAGGAAGAGAGGAGTGTAGCGTCCCTTTTCGAATGATCACTCTAGGTGGGCGACTTATTAGCCTATTTAATTCTTGTAGGCTATAGTCGGTGAAAAAGACAATTAATTAATTATTTAATGTCATTTGGGCAAAAAAGTAACATTAAAAGTGATATTGAGTAATTAGATAAAAAGTGGACTTTATAAATGTCACTTTTTTAATTAAAGGCGGAAAAGAGTAAAAATGATGGAAAATGGTGAAAAGGGGAATAAAAGAGCAAATAGACCCATTCTCTCATTCATTCATGACTTATTTTCGAAAAAGGAATTTGGAGAGCTTTTGTGGCTTTTGGCTCTGTTGTCACATATATAGTCGCTGGACTACTTTTGTTCCTGAGCAGTACTGAACAGTTCTTTGAGCCAGTCCTTTATTATGAGATCAGCGGATGATGAGCCAACAGTTGATGATCTCTCATTTTCAGCAAATCCAGGGTGACCAGATTGACCACTTCTATGCCATGACTGAGCCTCATTACCCTAGATTCGATGATTGAGTTAGCCATTCTCATGACCCAGAGCAGAGATTGATATAGGGCCTATGTGTAGCAGCAACAGTTGTCCCAGGGATTTTCATATTTGATTTCAGATCTAGTGCAGGTATATGACCCAGGTGATATTATGGTTTGTGCTTATGGATTTTGATGTTGCTATGTTACCTATTTTAGTAGTGAGACTCAGTGGATATTGATTGTATGTTGGCAATATTTTATCTTGGTTTACTTGAAATCTAAAGTATAAATGATCTAGTGGTTTTGATCGGGAAATTCCTTTGTATACTCATTGACCTTCCCCTACTCTTAGTATGGATTTATTCTTTTTTCTCTCAGGGACACAGCTTGCTAGTTTTGGCATCACTTCCATTGTCTCCATCCATCCGTTGCCTTCCCATTTTCATTGACTATCCTTGACTTGTAATTTGACTAGTGACATCTAGGATTTCCCCCACCTTCACCTCTATGTTGGAATAGGTCTCCATGTATAAAATTGTGTCTCGGTGTTGGTTTATGTGATTTTTGTCACAGGGAAGGTCTACCTCTAGGTCTTGAACACAAGTAGTCCTACCAAAGAAATTGTCTTTAGACATTAAGGCATTGAAGCTTAAAGTTATTCTAAATGGATGCCCTGCCAGCAAAATAAAAGTGTCTTTAGACACTACTAGAATTGGAAAAATAAAACTAACCAGTGGCCAAGAGATGAGCACTCATCCATTGTATGGTGTAAGGCTCATGTATCCCCACAGGGTATCAGGGAGGCAAACCCAAGAAGGCTGAGCCTTAGTCATTTTCTGGAAGCCCAGAAGGCTTTACAGGGCACTTGCTCTTGGAGGCTGGCAAGTTATCAATGAAAAATAAAGTTGATGGCTAGAGGATGAGTACTCATTCCTTGTATAATGTACGTCTCATTTGCCACCACAGGGCAACAAGGAGAGACTGGCACAAGAAGGTCATGTCTTTGTCATTATCTAGAGGCCGAGAAGGCTACTAGGGCACCTGCCTTTAGAGGTCAACTAGTGAAATAAATGCTGAGCAAATTAAGTCTTAAAAAGGTTGCTTGTCTAGAGTCTAGTGGAGCTTTCTCATCATTCCACTCATTTGTGAGACACCGCCATGCCCTATTGTTCACCTAGTCCAACTGATGTGTTGTGCGGATCGCCTTGTCCCTTAGCCCGTATGCTTACAGTGTTGAGTTCTCAAGTCATCCCTTGGCCTCACTTGTTGTTTATGATCCTTTCACCCTTGACTAGCAAAAGGGCTAAATCTATAAATGAGTATACACTGGAGGTTCTTGTTTTGAAGTAACTAATCATTTTGATTTGGATTATTATATATGTATTGTACTTATACTTAACAAAATCTAATCATACTTGAGTGTCATTGCTAGCATAGATAATTAAGCATGCATGTCCATTAGTACTTTGTAGTATAATAGTTTAGCACTTGGGTCATCATTTGATCAGTGTTGACTTGGTCAACCCAGTGTTGGCCAGGCCATGTGTAGGATTTGAGTTGAGTTATAGACGGATGGTTGTGGATGATCATTATTTATGGTCTATAGGTGTCCATTAGACACATTCATGTTTTAGATGGTGATTTGAAGTGATGGCTTGTACTATTCCTATGATTATTAACATTTGCAGGCTTTATTATTATTATTATTGTTCCGACATGGATGGGGCCTTTGATGTACATTTCTGATGGACTTATGGTGTATGAGTACTCATTCCTAGTTGATTTGGATATTTTGAGTCTGTTGGTGCAACTGGTTTTCAGTTTCAGGAAGGCAAAGGATAGATATGGGTCTTTTGGGCTTTTATAGCAGAGCTGCCCTGGGGAAAATGAAAATAAAATAGTTTGCAGTTACTAAGGAGATCTCTTGGAATACTGGAGTGGATTTGTGGGGTGCATCCAGTCGTTTGTACCATATACCTAGGGTGCTAGGCACATCTGTGCACTTACATTTTTGTGTAGACTCCTCCCGGGTGAGATATTGGCTGTTTTATGTTCCTAAGGAAACATTTTAATAATTAAAGATAGCTAATGAGGAAATTGATTTGGGTAATTGAGGCAAAGGATTGACATGGAATTGGTCTGAGGCATAATGTTTGGGCTATATTAATCATCCAACATCAGCTTCACTTCGCTCGGGGTCCACACATCCTTGATTTATGCATTTTGAGGGAGATCCCCTAGTGATTTTTATCACTCCTTTATATTATTTGTCACCACACTTTGTTATTGTGCCATGGAGCCATGCTAGTGAAGGATAACATAACCTCCTAGCCCCACCATGTGCTACTTTGTGGTCATTAGTCATTATTTATGTGGTGCGCCCCTCATCAGGCATTTCTAGTGATGCAGCCCCTTATATTTATGAGTTGATCCGTGTGAGATGTATTCGGCTCATCTTAGTCGTAGATGAGGATGGTTTTATCTTATGATCTTGACCCTTGATCTTTTTGGATCTAGGTATTATGTACTTGAGAGATCTATCTATTGAGATGCTCTCTCATTTGTAAAGGGACTTTTGGCTCCGAAAATATTGAATATAATAACTTTTGCAGAAATCTCTTGGGAGCTTTGTGAATGTCGTGGATGTGATTGTTATGCCTCTTGCTTAGACATTTCAGTGAGATCTTGTATGCAAACAATATTATTCTGCTAGGGTCGTACCCATCTTTTTGCATGTAGCGAATTAGAGGAGGAGATTGCTAGGGCAACCCGCATCGTCTTTCAACCAAATCTCTTCATGTTGAGGGAGTGATCAAATCTCTTCATGTTGCATGCCAGATCTAGCTCGAAATTGTAACTAAGTGGAAGGATCATTGACATCTAAGGCGGAGGCAAGTATTCTCAGGTACGATCTGCAAGGTACGTATTGTGTTTCATTATTTTCATCCAACTGTCAAACAAACCCTCTTTCTTAAAACCCTCGTTTCGTAGATCTGATAGATCCAGTGAGTTTTTGATGACGACCATCAAAACCCACTTGGAGATTAATGAATAAACCCTAGATCTCACGTTTCACGTTAATCAGACTCCATTTTCCCTGGGATCTAGCACTAGTCACTCTAGGTGGGGGCGCCCCTCTTGGGTGGGTGGCCTTTTCTTTAGATCTATCAGATGGGTATGCTTGGACCCGGCTGAAAATCATAGATCTAATCCTCAAGCACCCAGATCTAGTCATCTCATGCCATGATTTGCCCTTTAGGGTCCACTTTGTCCAATCATGCAAAAACCCTAGGTGGGTCCCTTTAGGGTTTCCTTTCATTTGCTAGATCTCCCTAGATCTACTTCCTTAACTCATTTGTGGTACAATCTCATCCAAGTTGGGTCATTTCCTATCTTTATTAAGCCTCCCCAACCTCGCCCTAATATCCATACCACTCTAATTCGATAGATCTAGTCTTATCCACTCATTATCTCTCCTCTTTTATGCATTGTCAAACCCTAGGAGTATCTTGAGTAGGTGTGCTAGCCTCTTAGGCTAGTAGGGTCTCCCCCTTGGTCATTCTCTGGATTGATCTAAAGCGACAAGAGCTTGTCTGGTGTGACAACTACCCTCTGTCTGTAGTAGACGAGGCCCTTGCGGTGTTACCGGTTAGCTACCTTACCTCTACCGTCCCGGATGGGATACCTTTACTGGGTAGCTACACTTTGTGTGATAACAGGCTCTTGGGATGGAAACCCTTAGAGAGATTGGGTTCGGTGGTAAAACTATCGATGCTAGCTGATTGAGAGGAAAGATCACTCAGATCTTTCACTGTGCTCCTTCGTGAAGAAGGTTGTTTGGTATTGCTGAATCGTGAGGATTTGCAGGGTTTTGGGTGTTTGTGTGGGGTGCAAGGCACATTCTTCTTCATAGCCATCTACACTTGTTGCCGAATCTGCTTTAGAAGGATGATTTGTTCACTCTCACAGAGAATATCCACCAAAGAAGAAAGGTACAGCCATCTGTGAAATTGTGGGTGTCTTCAGAGAGCGACACACTGCCTTTGTGGTGGGTGCACATGCCAAGGAGGACGTAGGGCATCATTTCCTCCCCATTGTTATCACTGCTAAGGATTGATAAAAGAGGGATTATTGTGACTGCTGGGTGCCTTCTTAGAACTTCTCAGCTGGATACAGTTCTTTTCCACCAAGTTGAGTTGCAGAAGGGGGATGTTTCAGTACCACAAGGAATTGCAAGCATTGGGTTGACTTCAGGACAGATTAGTATCACATTACAGCCTTTAACCACTTCAAATCAAATGGCTATTACAGTATATAAAGGCTGCAAATCGCAAATCTCTGTGGACTGTAACATATATCATCAATTCATGGGTATCCAAGGGGCAAAATCTCAATGAAGGGGTGCCATTCATACACAGAATACCCACAGGTCAGCTTATATAAGTATACCGGATTGTATTCACTGATTTTATCTGCTGTCTTAACTGTTTGAAATAGACTCTTGTTAGTTGCTTGAAATATTATGTGTGTTCTTGGGTATTGAGATCAATAAAGTCACCTTGTGTGCCAAGTTCAGAGTGAAACCATTATAAAACTGTTTTTAAGATGAGATCTGCAATATATCCATCAAAACTATCATAAACAAAAACAATAACAGCAGATCAGCCATCCCAAGCAGGGGATGACACACTGTTATCAGGGCACTGTCGCCAAAATGTTTGACAAAAGTCTCAACCCAGAAATACAACATCAATCAACACAAAAAATTATATCAGCACTGGGAGGGGATATTACACTTTGATTCCAAAGACAAGTTGTTTAGATTCTACGCAAGGAACCCAAGAGAAGATGAAAGTTGTGATCATTTGTTTTCTTGGGAGAAAATTGTAACAAGGGAGGATCATGAAATTGTGACTTGTAATGAATATGGTTAGAGATAATTTCTTATTAAATTAAGTTGATATGAATATGCTCAAATTAGAATATACACAAATAAAATGAATTCAATGTCTGTATTTTCTGTCTTCTCGTATTGTATCTTCTAGAATTTAACTTAAAGCTTATAGGCCTTGGCAAATATCATTTGACTTTCTGTTCCATTGAATGTCTATTTTTAACATTAGATATCGAAAGGTTTGCTTTTGTTGATCTCAAATTACCATTATTGCATATTAGTTTCTAGCACGATTTGTAGTCTTGATGCATTTCTATGCTCTCCTTGCTTCCATTGCCTAGATAACAAATTCTGTATAGTAGGTTAAAAAAGAACTTACAATCTAACCTACAAAATGCTTGATATTGGAATGGCTTGGATAGTTGATTTTAATTTGATTCCGAAGAGTCAAGCTTTGAACTTGTTTCTTTTTCCTCGAGGAAGGAGGAGCAACTCCATTGCAACATTTTCTTTTACTTTGTGATAATGAACAAGACAGTTGAAGATTTCTACTAAGTTCACATTCTAATAGCTTTGTTCTCTTCTACAGGCAAAGGAAAGAAAGAACAAATTGGTCAAACTTAGGCATGATCTCAAAGAAATCCAAGGTGTATATTTGAGTTACAACAATGTAACAAGATTTTTAGTTGCAAATAACATTAGAATATTGGTTATTGGCTGAAAATTTTAACACATCATTGATAGATGACATGTTATCAAAGATGCTCCCACAAGTTGCTTCATGCAAGTGCAACTTCTTTGATAATTCCGACAAATCAAGTTTAGAAGGACAAGTTGGAAATGAGGAAAGAAATACTTATAGTATTAACAAGGTTTTGTTTCGCCAATTTCTAAGACAAGGTATGATAAAATGGCTTTCCTAATTCTTATATCTAGTAGATAGTTTGGTTGTTCCTTCTCTAAGAGAATTGTGTTCATATATCTATGCTACATTTTCAATATTCAAATGGATGATTAAAATTTTCCCATTATTAGTTATTAATGGTCATCAAAATTCAACTTGCATATAAAAATTGAAGTTATTCTACATAAAAGTGGTATATTCCTAAATCCTAGATAATGAGAAATTTGCTTCATATTGGATGTTTGTGTCAAATATTGGTATGATTACCATGCATTTAATGTCTTTTTTTTCAGTTCACTTAACAGAGAGACTAAAGAACCATAAAGAACCAATTGTGGGTTGCCATCTATCCAATGGTATGAATATTTTGCTTACACACTTTGTTTTTTTTAGTGTATCATGAGGAATTACTATAGTCGTAATAAGGAGTGGATTTGGTCTTTTGTTATCACTTTGTTGCTTGTTGATGTTCATAATGGATTTATATTGACATACTAGATTTTGAAGGTATCTTGGCAACCCTACAAATAAATTGCTTTGTTGCTAAGATATATAATGAAAGGTTAGAAAAATACACTATTTTCTATTACTCTATTATGTGACCCTTTTCTTTTTATATATGGTGTATTATTTGGTAATTTTTAGAAAGACATACTTGTCATTCTAAGGTTCTTCCCTAAATAAGATTCTCTGATGGGTACCTCCTGAACCTGCAGTCAATGAGGTAAATTCCTAAGACACAAAATGATATCCCAAGGGAACTCAGGAAGGCTGCCCATTGTCTCTACAACAACTCTTTCCCTCGCTTTAATCTGTCTCTCCTTTGGTGCAAGGGGCGCTTCCCTAAAATAGGATTACTAAAGCTATAACAAGAAGGATCAAGGTGAATATGAAGAGTGACCCTAAGCAAAACAATACATTGTAGCATAGTAAAATGAGGTGATGGAGGACTGGGACTAGTGCTTATCCAATATAGGGTAAATGGAGTTGAGAGGTCAATCTAAGCGAGCAGTTTTATGAATGCTTAAGACAAGTAGAGCTACTAACCGCATGCTACAATTTTTCAACTAGCCTTAAATTGTTGTTAAATATTGCAGAAATATCCTTTGAGGGCCCGAAAGGCGCCACTCTCAAACCATGCTATGAGGGTGTGTCCTATGATGAAGTATTAATCCAGCAACAATACTTTGATAGATGCAAGCTAATACATTTAGAAATAAAACAACGAAGGGAATAAGCTAAGTAACATGGGTATCTGTACCCAAGGGTCAGGTACGCGTACCTGTATTGCCATACCCAGTACAAGAATGGGTAATATTGGGAGTACCCATGAGGTACTCGATACCTCACCCAGTACCCGGTAATTCCACTGTCCAGTCGGGTACTGGTACTCCAAAAAAGGCAAAGTACCTCAATTTTGGGTACTTTGGGGGTACTTCCAGCCCATAAATATCAACATGCAGACTTCAAAATCCAATTTTTTTTAAAGTTTTGAAGTGAAAAGGGTGTAGGGTATGGTGGGGCCCTCTCCAAAAGACCTAAACCAAAGCCTTTAATCTCACTTAGAGCTTAAGCCTCAACCATTTCCTTTTCTTCTTGGCATATGCGTTGAAGTTTGGAGGCCATCGGTAGGTTGCATTGGTGAGCTCAGTTCAATCATGAGTCCCTATGATTTATCATTTAGGATGTAATATCCCAATTGATATTCTATTGTACTTGGATAGTTCAGATACTCAAATAGTGTTGGAAAGATGAATAAAATGTGCATGCAAAAGTGTCATGCCAAATGGCCCTAAAATATAGCTAATATGGAGAGATAATAGGAAAAAGGTTTTTAGTAAGAAGATATACACATACCATTGATAAACAAGCTAATAGTCCTTCAATAGATAAGATGCATTCAATGTTTTCCGGAAGGATGAGATAATAGTGCTCCTCTCTTGAATTTGACGCCCAGCTACAAGATGCCCTCTTTAAGTAGATGTTGACGTTTTTGAAGGAGAAGTGATTTGTTACTGTTGAAACTTTGTGGGGATGATGGTCTAGACCTTACGGAAAGGTGGGAAGTCAAATGCAAAGATTTTGCCTCCCGTAAGACACCTAGCGAATTGTTTTTCTCTGGAGGATGATGTCTCCCGTCCTCCACGAATATGCCACTAGTGGCCTTGGATATGCAAAATATGAACTGATAATCACCTAGTACGGTGTGATGAGTCTGTTGAGTGAGATAGTGAAGACATGCAGAGGAAAGCCTGAGATTCTCTGTCCCAACGAATTCTTCTGAGGTTTTCCAGTTGTTCCCCATCTGCAAAATGTAAACCTGCAAATACATATCCCTCTGTGTGCTGGATCACTAAAGATGAATGAATATGGTGAATACTGATGATAGACCTGGATGATCTATCTTGAAGTGATTAGGCCAGATAGATTTCACTGCCGAAACCCCTTGTTAGCTGAAGACCTTCGTCTCCAACCCCAACTTGCTGCTATTGCTCTAGAAACCAAACTCAACAATAATAATCATAGATAATCTCTTTGGTTCAATGAACCTTCTTATATAGCTTAGCATGTACTTTTAGGGTTTGCATGTCACTTTTAGGGTTTGCGCTTTACTTTTTGCATGCATGCAATTCTAAATTCTTGTTGACTTTATTTCTTTACCATACTGATGACTTAATATTGAATGAATGCTCTGTTCTGCTCTAGGTATCAAATGTCCACAGTCAATTCCCTTTTTAGGTAGTACCCGCTCGAACCTATGGGAATTAAATAGGTTAGCGGTTGTTTTGGTGCTTAAGTAGAAGAGGACATTACAATCCTCCCCGCTTGAAATTGCTTGTCCTCAAGCAACTGCAAACTAGGATGCTGCAATACCTGTTCTCCCTCCCAAGTGGCATCTTCCATAGGTAATTCTTTCCATTTTACCAAGTATTCTCGAATTACCCTGTTTCAGGGTTTCCTTTCTCGAACCTGTAGAGTTCTCTATGGAATTAGTACTAGAAGCCCTTCATCATCTAAAGGGGGTAATTTGTTGGATGGAGCAATGTGTTTCCCTACTCTTTTCTTGAGGATCGATACATGAAATACATTGTGAATTTTGCTTTCCTATGGAAGTTCTAGTTCATAAGCCACCTCTCCAACCTTCTTGACTACTTTGTAAGGACCATAGAAGCGGGGTTTTAGCTTTTCCGCCCTTTTTTTCTTGAGTGAAGATTGTCTGTAAGGTTGTAGCCGTAAATATACCAGGTCTCCTACCTCAAAACTATGCTCAACTTTATGTCGGTCCACATATAGCTTTTGTTGGTTCTGAGCTGCCTGTAGGTTTTCTTTTAGAAATTTAAGATTATCTTCACTGTCCTGTAGCCAATCTTTTGCCTTAGGTGCTCTGCTGTCCCCGAAGACTAAATCTGCAAAGTTTAGTGCCTCATAGCCGTATAAAGCTTTGAACAGAGTCATCTTAATAGACATATGGTGAGTAGTATTATAGCAGTACTCCCCTATGTGTAGCCATTTAATCCATATCCTTTGTTGCCCTGCTACATAATTTCTCAAATATTCCTCAATCCATTTGTTGACTATCTTTGTCTTCCCATCGCTCTGAGGATGATAACTTGTGCTAGTAGCTAGTTCTGTCCCCACTAATCTGAATAGCTCCTGCTAGAAGGAACTGGTGAATTTACTATCACGATCACTGACAATGGTTTTCGGTAGTCCATGGAGTCTGAAAAATTCTTTGAAAAACAAGTCCGCTACCTGTGATGCTGAATAATATGAAGAAATAACAAAGAAATGGGCAAATTTTGTCAACCAATCTACCACCACGTATAAGCAATCTCGTCCTTATACCTTGGGTAAACCCGTAATGAAGTCCATCGAGATGCTTTCCCATTTCTTCTCTGGTATAGGTAATGGCTGAAGTACCCTTGCCGGATGAGTGTGTTCGATTTTATTCTGTTGACACATACTGCATTCCCAGACATGATGTATTACATCCTCCTTGAGGCTTTTCCATGAGAACCTCTCTCCAATATGTCTATAAGTTTTCAAGGACCCTTGATGCTCTGATAGTGGCGAATCATGCGATGCATGTATAATCTTTTTCTTTAAAGCTGACCCTGGAACGAGGTATATCCGATTCTTGTAGTAAATGATGTTGTCGATTACCCTATACCTGTCATCCTGTATTTGTCCGTCTAACAATTCACAAGCAAATTTATTTTTGGAATATTCCACCAAGAGAAGAGATCTCCAACCTGTAAATATACTCATGAGTGATAACGAGGTTGGCCACCTTGATAAAGCATTAGCTACAACATTGTTCTTTCCCTTAACATATTCTATTTCAAAGTTGTATGCTTGTACCTTGTTGAACCATTTTTGTTGACGCTCATTCAACTCTTTTTGCTCCAAGAAGTATTTGAGGTTGTTGTGATCTGTCTCAATTTTAAACCTGCTTCCCACCAAATACAGTCTGAATTTTGTTAAGGTATGTAGGATTGCTAGCATCTCCTTATCATATATAGAGTAGTGGCGTTCATAATCTTTAAGTTTCCGGCTTTTAAATGTAATCGGGTGATGGTTTTGCATCAATACCTCCCCTAGTCCCTCTCCTAAAGCATCACACTCAACTATGAATGGATGTGAGAAATATGGTAGTGCCAAAACTAGACAAGAACTCATGATTGTTTTCATTTTTTCAAAGGTTTGTTATGCCACTTTTGTCCAGATGAATGCCCCTTTCTTTGTAAGATCAGTGAGTGGTGCGGCAAATTGAGAAAACCCCTTTACGTATCTCATGTAATATGTGCAAAGGCCTAAGAATCCCTTCAATTTTGTTACATTTTTTGGTGTAGGCCAATCCAAGATAGCTCCAATTTTTTCCATGTGAACCTGTACTCCATCTGCGCTTATTATATGCCCTAGATACAACATCTCCTGCATACCAAACTCACATTTAGATATATTTGCGTAAAGAGTCCGTTCTTCCAGAATTCCTAGTACCTCATCCAGGTGTCTTAAATGCTCCTCCCAGGTTTTACTGTGTTGTCCGCCGATTGCACACCAGCAGCAGAAATCTTCTGAAAGCTGTCTCCTCACTTGAGAAAGTGGGAGAGGTGTGACCTTGGGGGCAAGCATAGAGCTAGGTACTGTCACCTACTCCTAGCTCCTCCATTTAGGCTAACTCCTAACGAAGCCAAGGGGGGTAGTCCCTAACAAAGAGTTTTCTATGGCTCAATGTTTTAAGTTAATTTTAAGATGTTTCGGATGTGGATGGGTGTTGTTTAGGAGTTATTGTGATTTAAAATGATTAATGTGATGAATTGAGCACAAGACAAAGCAATCCACGTTGCTATCACTGGAATTGAAAGATAGACAAATATTTGAGAACTTCACGAAATAGATAAAGCATTCACAAATATGATCTATAATCAAACATTCGATGGACAAATGGCCCAGATTATCAACAATGCATAAAAGATAGGACTAGCGCCTATGGAGTCAACTTATTAGAGATGCTTCGAATGTAAATATGATGTGAATCCCAAAAGATGCCAGTGAATGTGAGGTTTTGCAAGTGCTCTTGGTAAGTTTTAAGAGTTTTTACTTGTGATCTTCGCTTATGGTAGCTGGATGTCCTAACCGGTAATACCTTTAGTGGCTCCGTTCGAAGACATGACGGACTTGTCTGGGGTCAAAGGTAAGTGTTCAATAACTTAACTACCAGTGCCCAGATTAGGCAGCCCGACGCCCACACTTGGAATTTGCCCACATGCCTCGGTATTTATCGAACAACGCCAGTGCGTTGGTTATGGGGAAAAGTTTTAGTTAAGTTCCTCTTGTGGGGTTTAGAGATCCAATGCCGTTTCTGGGTATTCTGATCTAGGATCGGTCAGACCATACTCCGACAAGGAGGAAAAGGGGTTAATTAATTAAAAGGGGTGTGAGTTGCGAATTTTATTAAGTTAATTAATTAAAACTCTCCGATAGAGAGCACTCTTGACCTCGTCTTATGACCGTGGTTCAAGAGACTTAGCTAATCTATATGAAGCTAATGCAAGGATTATGCAAATCTAAAATGCTCTCAGATAGAGAGTGCTCTTGACTTGTGTTCTTGTAAGTTCAAGAGTCTTATTTATGGATTATTAATTGATTAAACAAGCACAAGATGATATTAGTTACTTAAACTCTCCGATAGAGAGCACTCTTGATTCACCTTATGGTGAGATTCAAGAGATTTAAGTAGTTGATTAATCTTAGAAAGATAAACGATTTAAACTGAATAATCAACTTAAAAGTGATGAATTAACAAGTAGTGATCTAAGCATGAGATGTAATGAATGATGAAAACTAGCACTACTCAAAGCATACACACAACACAAGCCTCCCCAAATGGGGGAGGAAGAGAGTGGGGACTTAAAAACCCCACTCAAACAGAGATCTTTTATTAAACTTTACAATGTGCCTTAAGGAACCTGATCCTTGAAAGGACTTTTCAGATAAAGGCAAAGTAACTCTACAAAAATTATAACTTGTAAAAAGGAGAGTGCCTTGTATTTTTACTTTTGAGATCTTTTATTAAACTTTGAAAAGGGTAAAGGGAAGAAGTTTGAAGAGAGTAAAAAGAACAAAAGGAAAGGGGGGCTGAAACAATAAAAGATGAGAGAAGGAAGGCAAACAAACTAAGCAAGGATCAAAACGAAAGAAATGGGAGAATAGGGTAGCCAACTAAGAAGCTAAGGGATGAACAAAATTGAAGAAAACGGGACAGCGAACAATGAAATAAGTGGTTTTCATAAAAAGTGCAAAACGGGACAGCGAACAATGAAATAAGTGGCTGTCATAAAAAGTGCAATACGGGACAGCGAACCATGAAATAAGTGACTGTCATAAAAAATGCAAAACGGGACAGCAAACGATGAAATAAGTGGCTGTCATAAAAAGTGCAAAATGGGACAGCGAACAAAAAGTAAAAGAAATAGCCAAAAACAAGGTTAAAGGAAGCCCAAAAACTAGGGCAAAAAGAGGCAAACAAGGGAAGAAAGCTAGGGCACACTAAGGCTGTCCAAAATGGAGAAAATGGATGGTAAAAGAGAGAAAAAACGGAGTAGCGATGAAGAAAAAGTGAGAAAAGACAAACAAGTCAAGGAGGAAAGGGGCTAGCAAGCAAGGAAACGAAAGAAGTCAAGGAGCAAAAGGAGAACTAGAGGAAGGAAGTTCGGTAACCAAGAAGTATTTAAATTTATGAAAGAATTTGAGATGGAACTTTGGAGGAAGATCTCCTTGTTTTTTCCTCTTGGAAAAAGCCAAACTCTCTGTAGGTCCTGAAAGTCAACAATGTTAGAAGGTTCTTATGATGATGGAGATGAGTTTGATGCAGCTGAGCTCGCACCCTTCTCCAAATGGCGAGATCTGTAAAAGCAATCCAACTTGATACCCAGTGAGATCAAACAATAAAAACTAATATGCTAGGAATATGCAAATCAAGATCAATACTTCATATAACTGAATATTTGTACCCATCTAGATTATGATAAACTTT
>LPNX010044212.1:70826-107781 GCA_001517045.1 Pseudotsuga menziesii
AGTTTCATCTGCTCAACATTGCTTTTTCTTCTGACCTGTCTGTCAAAGATGTTTTCTAATGCAACTAGGCCCCGTGGGATAGGATTGTTAAACTGGTCACCTTCTCCATAATATTCTTTGTTTTCTTCCTGATCATTTACTTTAAAATTAAGGAATTCATCGACATTATGAATGAATCTCAAAATATGCTCATCGTCTTTGAAGACCTGCCAATGTTCAACATTATCAGGAACAGAAAGTATGAAGTTAATCTCTAAAGGACATCTCCCCTCTAACCTCTCATCCAATGGCTGAAGAGTTGACGCTGAAACTACAAGTCTATCGAGGGCACTATTTTGATCTCTAGGGACTTCTTCTATGTTAAGGACATTAAAGAATTCCATTGTATCCCAGATTGCATTTCTATATTTTTTAAGTCTTTGACACTTACATGCAAACTGACCCTTAACTTGTTGGATGATTAAATCAGAGTCCCCTTTAATATCAAGCAACTTAATCCCCATGTCTTTGGCAATCTCAATGCCCAGTAGAAGTGCTTCATACTCCGCCACATTGTTAGTTGCTTCGAACTCCAATCTGAAGGCAAAATTGAAAACCTTACCCTCTGATGAAACAATGACAACACCAGCCCCCTTGCCCGTTTTAGAGTAAGCACCATCAAAATTCATTCTCCACAACTCACTAAGTTTTTCGGTCTTCATCTCTTCTTGGATGGGTTCCAAGAAGGTGGAGTTGATTTGATAGGAGCCATTCTCATCTGTGTGGTAAGCATACTCATTTAATGGTTTTTGAGGGTTTTCAACATGGTGCCTTTTTTCTTTTTTTCAGAATACAACTTAACAAGTAAAAACTATGACGCTGGAACGGTAGCATAGGTCCAATTCATCTGGATTGATCCTCCCAAAGTGGCACCCCATTTCTTAGAAAGCAACATACCCCATTTGTCTGGAACATCAATAACCAGGATGTCCATTGTGATCTGGATATCTGGATACTTGGCCAATCTGACTAGTTGGTTCTCAATCATCCCTTCAACCTTGACCGGTCTAGAGTCCATGGCACACATGTTCTGGTAAGGTCTCGTGGTCCTTAGGTCAAGCTGTTGCATGAATTTTTTGGTCATGATGCTGGAACTAGATCCTGAGTCTAACATACAATTATGTAGAAGAAGATCACCCATCATCAATGATACATAGAAAGGGGGATGATCTTCTTTTCTTGGGTCCCTAGTATGTAGAACTATAGGAGGATCAACAAAGACATTATTTGAAGTCCGCTCCACGGTATTGGAAAAAGTGACTTTCTTAGGGGTAATAGGTTTTAAAGGACTTGAAGAACTTTCTTCAGCTTGAGGATCAACATTACTCTGAGGCTCTAAGATTTTCAAAAGTTTCTCTCTTTGGCCAGGGATTTTGCTTAATTCAAGGACCGGAACAGGGACTTTTGTATTCGCTAACCAATTACCTAAGTCAAAACTTAAATCAACAATTTCTTTTGTTTCAACTTCTTTGGGAGGATTAGGAGGTGTTACCTTGGGAATATTCTATGCAGAAGACCCTTTTCTTTGATAAGTTATCCCTTTGAAGTTCTGGGTATTGTTGATCTGCTCGGCTGAAGGCATCTCTCCATATTACTGAGTCAGGTTGTCAACTTTCTTTTCATAACAATTGGCCTTTGGCCAATTTCCTATGGGGATGTTGGGGATGTCATCTATGTTATTGATAAAGTCATGCTCGCTTGTCGACATATTCGGACCGCAACCTTCAGGGTGACCATGCTCCTGAACATAGCATGCATAGTGGCAGCCAGATTCCTCATGGAAATCTCTGCATGCTCTGCAAAATGGTTTATACTGCTCAACCATGTTAGCGGCCTCTAGCTGATGAAGAGGCCTCTGCTCATGGTTGGGAGGCTTTCTTTGCCAAGTTGGCTTGGGAGGAAAGGTTCTAGGAGTGGAGTGAGTTTGAGTTCTTTCCATTGTGATCACCCTATTTTGAATTTCTTTTAACTATGCTAAGTGTTTCTACTTTGCCTCCTCCATATTTTTCTTCATCTCCATCATTTGTTTTTCATAGGCATCCTTCATAGCTGATAAAGGATCCTTGTCTTTTGGTTCACTGATTTTCAACGGAGTTGAAGACCTTGAATAACCATGGAGGTTAGATTCACCAGATGACTGCATGTTCAGATCAATCTTGATTGCCATCTACTGAGCTTGGAGCAAGTTAGCAGGCTCCTTGTCTCTGATTTGGTACTGCATTTTGCCACTAAGTGCCTCAATGTAATAGACTGAGATGGTTGGTTTAGTTGGGGCATACTCAGTAGGGATGGCATTTGACAATTCCGTGAACCTAGTATTGAACTCGTCCATTGTTTCTGTGTCTTTCTTCTTTATGTTGGTCAAGGACGCAAGTTGATGCTGAGGTTCTTTCTTTTCACCCAACTTGTTGGTGAAAGAAGTTTTGAAAGCTGCTAGACTATTAAAGGAATTGTCTGGTAAATTGCTATACCAGTCGCCCGCCTTTCCATCCAGAGATAGAGCAAATAACTTCATATACATGTCATCATGTTGGCTGACCGAATCATTTATATAAGCATTGTTACACCTAGAAAAGTTCTTGAGGTGCATGGCGGAGGTAATGGCATCAGTGCCTGTATACATCGGGAGCTTCTCGACAGCTTTGTCTGGAAGACGGTGGGGTTGACCTGCTATCTGAGAAAAGTCAAGCTGAGTAAAATACTCGCCCATTATGTCAGAAACAGTGGTATTAGTGTTTTCAGGAAATAAAATGTGGATGTCTGAAACAGACTCAGATACAAGTTCAGCAAGGATCCTGCGAGAAGATAGTTTGTTTAATCTCCTTCTTAAGACCTTTTCGGGGTCAGGGATGAAATTGACCAAACCTACAGAGTTTCTTCTAATATAATACCTTGAGGTGTTAACTGACAGTGGAGTTGCCAGGTGGACTTAAGTCTAACTTTAGAGAGTGTTTGAACTAAAAATCTACCAAAAAGGATAAAAAGGTAAAAAACTAAAAAAAACAAAGGTCGTCCAGGAACAAAAAGATTTGTCCCCGGCAACGGTGCCAAAAGATGTTGTCCGTCGATTGCACACCAACAGCAGAAATCTTCTGAAAGCTGTCTCCTCACTTGAGAAAGTGGGAGAGGTGTGACCTTGGGGGAAAGCACAGAGCTAGGTACTGTCACATATTCCTAGCTCCTCCGTTTAGGCTAACTCCTAACGAAGCCAAGGGGGGTAGTCCCTAACAAAGAGTTTTCTATGGCTCAATGTTTTAAGTTAATTTTTAGATGTTTCGGATGCGGATGGGTGTTGTTTAGGAGTTATTGTGATTTAAAATGATTAATGTGATGAATTGAGCACAAGACAAAGCAATCCACGTTGCTATCACTGGAATTGAAAGATAGACAAATATTTGAGAACTTCATGAAATAGATAAAGCATTCACAGATATGATCTATAATCAAACATTCGATGGACAAATGGCCCAGATTATCAACAATGCGTAAAAGATAGCACCAACGCCTATGGAGTCAACTTATCAGAGATGCTTCGAATGTAAATATGATGTGAATCCCAAAAGATGCCAGTGAATGTGAGGTTTTGCAAGCGCTCTTGGTAAGTTTTAAGAGTTTTTACTTGTGATCTTCGCTTATGGTAGCTGGATGTCCTAACCGGTAATACCTTTAGTGGCTCCGTTCGAAGACATGACGGACTTGTCTGGGGTCAAAGGTAAGTGTTCAATAATTTAACTACCAGTGCCCAGATTAGGCAGCCCGGCGCCCACACTTGGAATTTTCCCACATGCCTCGGTATTTATCGAACAACGCCGGTGCGTTGGTTATGGGGAAAAGTTTTAGTTAAGTTTCTCTTGTGGGGTTTAGAGATCCAATGCCGTTTTTGGGTATTCCGATCTAGGATCGGTCAGAGCATACTCCGGCAAGGAAAAAAGGGGGTTAATTAATTAAAAGGGGTGTGAGTTGTGATTTTTATTAAGTTAATTAATTAAAACTCTCCGATAGAGAGCGCTCTTGACCTCGTCTTATGACCGTGGTTCAAGAGACTTAGCTAATCTATATGAAGCTAATGCAAGGATTATGCAAATCTAAAATGCTCTCCGATAGAGAGTGCTCTTGACTTGTGTTCTTGCAAGTTCAAGAGTCTTACTTATGGATTATTAATTGATTAAACAAGCACAAGATGATATTAGTTGCTTAAACTCTCCGATAGAGAGCACTCTTGATCCACCTTATGGTGAGATTCAAGAGATTTAAGTAGTTGATTAATCTTAGAAAGATAAACAATTTAAACTAAATAATCAACTTAAAAGTGATGAATTAACAATTAGTGATCTAAGCATGAGATGTAATGAATGATGAAAACTAGCACTACTCAAAGCATACACACAACACAAGCCTCCCCAAATGGGGGAAGAAGAAAGTGGGGACTTAAAAACCCCACTCAAACAGAGATCTTTTATTAAACTTTACAATGTTCCTTGAGGAACCTGATCCTTGAAGGGACTTTTCAGATAAAGGCAAAGTAACTCTACAAAAATTATAACCTGTAAAAAAGGAGAGTGCCTTGTATTTTTACTTTTGAGATCTTTTATTAAACTTTGAAAATGGTAAAGGGAAGAAGTTTGAAGAGAGTAAAAAGAACAAAAGGAAAGGGGGACTGAAACAATAGAAGATGAGAGAAGGAAGGCAAACAAACTAAGCAAGGATCAAAATGAAAGAAAGGGGAGAGTAGGGCACTCAACTAAGAAGCTAAGGGATGAACAAAATTGAAGAAAACGGAACAGCGAATAATGAAATAAGTGGCTGTCATAAAAAGTGCAAAACGGGACAGCGAACAATGAAATAAGTGGCTGTCATAAAAAGTGTAAAACGGGACAGCGAACCATGAAATAAGTGACTGTCATAAAAAGTGCAAAACGGGACAGCAAACCATGAAATAAGTGGCTGTCATAAAAAGTGCAAAACGTGACAGCGAATGATGAAATAAGTGGCTGTCATAAAAAGTGCAAAATGGGACAGCGAACAAAAAGTAAAAGAAATGGCCAAAAACAAGGTTAAAGGAAGCCCAAAAACTAGTGCTAAAAGAGGCAAACAAGGGAAGAAAGCTAGGGCACACTAGGGTTGTCCAAAATGGAGAAAATGGATGATAAAAGAGAGAAAAAATGGGGCAGCGATGAAGAAAAAGTGAGAAAAGGCAAACAAGTCAAGGAGGAAAGGGGCTAGCAAGCAAGGAAACAAAAGAAGTCAAGGAGCAAAGGGAGAACTAGAGGAAGAAAGTTCGGTAACCAAGAAGTATTTAAATTTATGAAAGAATTTGAGATGGAACTTTGGAAGAAGATCTCCTTGTTTTTTCCTCTTGGAAAAAGCCAAACTCTCTGTAGGTTCTGAAAGTCAACAATGTTAGAAGGTTCTTATGATGATGGAGATGAGTTTGATGCAGCTGAGCTCGCACCCTTCTCCAAATGGCGAGATCTGTAAAAACAATCCAACTTGATACCCAGTGAGATCAAACAATAAAAACTAGTACGCTAGGAATATGCAAATCAAGATTCATATAACTGAATATTTGTACCCATCTAGATTATGATAAACTTTGCATAATAAACCAACTTGACAGCAGCAAATGGTAAATCTTATGTTCTAATAATAGATTTCTAAAGCTAGTTGTTTGATTCAACACATAAATAACAAATTGAAAGCATGGAAAGAAATCACCTCATACAACACATCCACCAATGAAGAGACAATCCTGTAGACCTCCAAAGTCGAAAAGCTTTATTCAATGAAATTATGATTACAATTTTTGCAGAGTTTCTATGCCCAAAAAGTCCATCCCAATAGAGCTGAAAGAGCCTCTATTTAACAAATGAGAGAGTGCTAAAACCCTAAAACAAAAAAACCAACCCTAACCAGCGTAGTCACTTGTTGGGGCCTGGAAATTCGCAGGCAATAACAGCTAGGGATTCTCTCCAGTCAACGTTCCCAACTAGCCCGTGACTGTTTGGTATAGGGAATCCATCCGGCTACCGTAGGTCAAAGTAACAAAAACAAAGGTTTTACCGGTTGCGGCCCGGTCCACCGTGTATTTTTGTATTTTTGATTTAAGTATGATATGCATATTCCTAATTAACCATGCAGGGTGGTAAGGATGCAAGGAGCAGTCACAATGTGATGCGTAGGTTCTTACCTCTCGTCTTAGAACTCACAAGCATCTAAATCACAAATGCAACAATGAAGCAAAGCTAACTATCTATCTACCTATCCCCGGGGAGCAAACTGTAAATTATTTATGAGTAATGCATATTGTGTATGCATTATAAAGAGACATTACAGACAGCTGATATTTCTTCCTACAACACATGAACGATTAAAGATATTTAGACAATCAGATAGCCAATTGTTTATGAACAGCATTGCATCACTCATGGTGGTAATTCCACAGAATAAACCAAAAATCATTCAAACAAGAACATAGGCTCTAAGAGTTAGAACGATCTCACAGTTAATGGACAAAAAGCTGGAAAAACAAAATAGTTCATCTTTCCGCAATCCACAGCATAACATTTGAAAGTCCCACCAATCTTTCTCCAGCAGGCAAACAATAATTCTTTAATGCAAAAAAAAGTAGTTCTTCTTACTATATCGCTTTACATGTTTAACTGGGAAAAAGTCCTTATTCCTTCTAATCCTTCTACATTTATACAAAAAGGGCGAGACTGTTGGGCTGCCCAAAGTAACCTTTGGGCTTCCCAACTCTTCACCTCCAATGTTTCACTTTTCTCAAATGTTTTTACAAAATCGTTACAAATTACAAAAGTGACCAACCCTTTACGAGGAGGGTCCCACTTGGGTATCCAGAAACTTCTTCCACGCCAAAGCTTCAGAGGCGATGCCTTCAAAGGCACAAGGTTCCAGAAACTGAATGTTGATCTCAAACTTCGCAGCCTAGTTCTTTATAGCCTCAATTCTGGCTGTGCTCAACCGAAGCTGATCCTCCAAAAGCTGCACACTGATGGCTGAATGATCTACTTCACTCCTCAAGATCTGATCATCCAGGGCTTTGATATGCTGTACTTTCGCTTTCTCCTCCTGATATCTCTTCTGCAACATCTCCACAAATGAGTTGTGGTCCGGAAAAACCTCAAGCCTCCGTTCGGCCTCTATTTGGCACCGGTTGTAGGTAATAAGGAGCCTTCTGAAAAACTCTGTGCATGCTCCTTTCGTCTTTTTAACGGCTTTCTTGAAATCCTCTGCGCTATTTATAGCAAATTCTAGTAAGTCATAATCCCGCTTGAGGGCCTGTTGATCCTTTGATGGCAGTTCTGCTGGATTTTCTTCATTGCTTTCCACCCTTGCCATTCTTGCCGTCAGGACTTCAAGGATGTCTTGAGATCTATCAACGAAATAAGAGGAGGTCTCCAGGATTTCCTCCAATCGGCCATCTACCTGCAGCACTTTGCACCTTTCCTCTTCTATGGCAGTCTGTAGTTGCAGCATCTTGGCCTTTTGGGCCAGCACATGCTCTCTGAAGGGTTGTAGATTGACCTGCTGCTCTCTTGCTTCTTCTAGAGCAGTTGTTAGAGAAGTGACCTGCTCTTGAAGCTTCTTTTCTTGTTCTTGGGCGTGCATCTTACTGGCCTCCAAGATGATCTTTTGCTGCTCTAAATCTTCTACCTTTCCCAGTAGCTGTTCCTTTTCCATCTTTAGCTCTTAATATTCTTTCTGCACTTTCTCCAGGCATCCTTGTGCAGTTTCACTAGCTTGTTTCTCTGCTTGGAGGAGCTGCAGTTCATCCTTTGAAGATCTCATTTCTTTTTTCATGTCTTCATATTTCCTTTTTAGCCTATTGCTTTCCTCTCTCTCTCTTCTCAATGTGTCTTTCAATTGAGCAGAGGACTTCTTGGATTGCTCCAAGTTTGTCATAATCTTGTCCACATTATCTTCGGAAGCATGAATCAGTGCTGCTCTGGCTCTAATGGTGAATCTAGGGTCTTGGTCTGTTCCAAATACAATGGGTGTATCTGTTATCATTTTCCCGGGCAGACCTCCCGTTTCAATCTTCCTTTCTGTTCTCTTCACTATCCTCTTTGTCGCCCTGTCATAGAAAACAGTATTGAAATCAGGGATCTCTTCCCCTTTTTTCTGTACAAAGGGGACCAACTTTAGTGTAGGAACCACAGATTGTCCAGATGTGCTGGCAGCAGGTACTTCTGGGTCCTGAATCTCGGGGTTCTCCATTTCCTGGGTCTGCCCTCCAGCTGTGTCAGAGGCTGACTGTTCTGTCTGTGTCTGTGTTAGCTTTAGCCTCTCTGCTTCTTGTTTCTGTAGCTCTTCATCAAGCTTCTTTTTCTTTTCTTCTTCTTCATTTCTTCTGTCTTCCTCTGCTTTTCTAGCTGCTTCTTGTGCAACTCTTCTTTTTTCTTCTTCTTCTCCCTGTAACCACCCTGCAGCTTCTTGTGCCAGCCTTTGGGCTTCCTCATTTCTTCTTTTGGCTTCTTTCTCAGCTTTTGCTTGTTCATCTCCCTTCCCACCTTTGGTGGTGATCTTCTTCTTAAACCTTCTCCTCAACGCTGTTATGTTTAATGCACTTCGGAAGACAGATTCTTCCCTATCCCAATGGTGGGTGTATATGTACGTTGTTTTCTTTACAGTGCTCAGCTACTTTATTGCGGGAGTCACTTCTATGGAAAGGCATCTCGCGAAAATGAAACCTTTCCAACTCTTCTACAAATTCATCGACTTTCTTCACCCTGGTGAATCTGTAACTTCTTAACTTGAAGGGCAAAGGAGGATAGGCAGCCTTCTTATGCTCAAACAGGAAGCTCCCTATGCCATCCAAGAAGACTTGCCTAACTGCCTCCTTGTGGATGATGTAATCAGTGGCGTATTTGGGCAGCAGGGAAGGAGCTCTTGACCCTCCAAACATCCTGAAGTAAAGGCCATCCTCAGTCAGATAGTAGTCTGCATATTCTTCCATTACTTGCAGCGCCCCCTCTAACATGCAATCACACTCTTTCAAGAAAATGAGCGTATACAGTGGCATGATGAAGTGTTCACAGACTTCTCGATAATGGCTGTGATACTTGTGTGCCCACAATGGTTCATATGCAGAATAGACGTGCATTCTTTCCCTATCCCAGATGCACCTGAGGCTGGGGAAAGGCCGACTGCACAATATACAATCGACAAGTATGGAGCTTGTTGCCGCCTAATTCACACTTTAAGGTGCAGGAAAGTCACAACCTGCTATGTGTGTCCTTGGGGGCAAGTGAGAGCTGGGGACCACTGTCACCTTAGTTCGCAACTCCTCCGTTTAGGCAAGATCCCAACAGAGCCAAGGGGGGTAGTCCCTATGGAAAGACTATGTTCCAGGTTTATTAATTAATTAAGGATTAATTAAAGGGATCGTTTACAGAATGAGGCTAAGACCTTATATAAAACAAGACCAGTGCCTAGATAATGGAGTCAAAAAAAGTTACCACTTTACAAGATTACAAAAAAAACAATTTAGAGATTTAAGCTATGATTGAACTTACGGCTTAAGTGTTTAACAATGAAATATATGAATAAACCAAATAATTATAGACAATAAGGAAATAAAACATTCAACAATGTACAGATTATCTACCAGTATGGATCGTGAACAATATGGCTAAAAATGCTATAAGTGAAAGTTATCAAACCAGCAGTTATTAAAAGTATGGAAATAACTTAAGCAGTTAAGCATCTACCACATGACCATTTGCAAGATTGAAAGTAAATAGATGCAACTGCAAAATAAAGTGCTGAAATAAAAAATTGTAGTGCGGGTTGTTGAAAATAAAGAGTGCTTGAAAATAGAAGATGTTGTAGAACCGGTTTTGAATTGTCTCTTGGTTTATTTTAGTTGATTTTATTAAAGTTGTTCTTCTTGGATTAAGTTTTAGATCCGGTGGTGTGACTACCCCGATCTAGTTCTTCTCAAACCGAAGAGGGATTGCTGTTGCGCTCAACAGGAGGGAGCAAAGTCCACCCCTAGCTCACAGGTCAAACCCCAATGGCCCGGTGCTCACAAGGAGGACGTCGATGCGCCTAGAGACCCCCTCGGTCTACTACCCCTTGCAGCTTCCGAGTCACTGTTTTTAATCAATTCGAAAATCGCTAGATGGATGCCTATTAAACTAAGACTTCCCTTTCCCCTGGTCGTATCTCGGAGTACCCCGGAGGGTGATAACCGAGTAGAGGAGCAGGATGTGGAAAGTTGTTGTTGGTAAATTTTAAAAGTTAGTTTTAATCTTGATGGTTAATATGCAAGGTTTATTTTAAAGTGATCACCAAGATGACTTGGGAAATAAAGTGTTTGATTGTAGTGGGTAAAAATGAATGTTATTCTAATTACCTAAGCCCCCACTTCCCCTGTTTTTCATATCCAGCTTGAATTCCCTAAAGGGAGATGACAAGTGGATAGAGGATACACAGGTTTAATGGGTTGTATGATTACTTTAACAGAAAAATAAAATTTGCATAAACAGAAAAACTTAAGCAAATATTAGCCTACTTCCTACTCTACTTCCTACTCTTATTTATTATAGATTACAAAAGCTTATAAGCTTTGAAGAATACCCCAAGAGACTCTCTTTGGGGTTTACAATAATCAGAAAAATATGGAAGAGAGGTGAGGATTGGAACTCCTTTTGTGCCGGTTGAAGCTTGAGGAAATTTTGTGTCCTTTTGGGCAGCAACTCTCCTTTAAACGTGCATAACCTGTCAAAAAACCAGCGAGCTATTCTTCGCTGGAAATCATAGAAACAACACTAAAACTGTTGTTAAAATATTAGCACAAGATTTACAAATTTACATAAAAAATATGACAGACAAATATTTTTTACTACTCTGAGCGCTTCGCGTTCTGATCTCAATCCTTTGAGGCCAGACGAGGGATACCACGATTAAGCTCAAAGTGTAAATAAATATAAGTTGGTATTTATACAATTACAAATTTACAAAAAAAAATTCTGAATGTAAAAGTGATAGTAATATGGTATTTAGAGGGCTGGAAAATGAGTTTCCAGCCACCTAAATGATGTGAAAATAGCAGAAATAAAAGGGCAAACTAATATATAAGAGGTTAGGGCCTTAAAACAAGGGTTATATTCACTAAACAGTGAATAAAACCCAGTTTTAAACAGGCTGAAAGTAGATGGCCGAATTGAAAATATTGCCGGAATGATATTTTTTGGAGAGATCTCCTTGCTTGAATAACCTGCAAATAAATCTATGCCTGCAAAAAATATTGTAATCCTAGAGATGAATACCTAACACTTCTTGTAAAACACTTTGTAAGAAATGTCAAATCATTCACAAGAAAGAATAAAAACAATTTTATTCTTTAATCTCTCCACAAAACACTTTGTGGAGAGCTAACTAGAAAAATACAATAAATGCAAACAAGACAAATACAAGGTTACCTTACAAAGATTCGGATCATGAAAGAGCTTGCAGCATAGTATCCCTCCAAAGAAATTTTTATTCAATGGCCCAACTTGGGCAAATCTTCAATACAAAGTATAGCAAGAGAATATGAGAGCAATAAATTTCGGCAGCATAACAATAGTATATGAGATCATGATTAATGAGGGAGTGAGGCCCTCATTAAATAGTTGAGGCAAACCCCAACCTATTGAAGATAAATGGTTGAGATTAGATCTAGATCTAGGGTTTAATTTCCACCCCTAGATCTAGGTATTTGGCTTTCTATTCTTCTCAATTAATCTCCACCTTTAGATTAACTTTTAATCAAAGGCCATAATGTTTAATCCATGTCTCAAATAATATTAGCCTTTGGATCTAAGTCTTTGACTTAAAATCCACCATTAGATTAGCTTTTAAGTAAAATGGAAAAATCATGGGCCCCAAGGTGGGCCCCCTCCTCTAAATTTGGTGGAATCTCCAAAAATATGGTGGAGTCTTCATGTGGCTAGCGCCTCCACTAAACGTAGCACCATCTCCATAGTAGTGGTGCCCTTTTATTTTAGAGACAACTCCAAATATGGTAGCGTCCCTCTTAATAAATGGTGGCTTTTCCTTTTGCTAGCGCCCCTCTCTATCTTTAGTGGGTGCTCCCTTTGCAAAAACGTGGGCCAAAATGCATTAGCGCTACCTCCATTGCTAGCGCTACCTCCAAATTAGAGTGGGCCCTTCCTTAATAGCGTGGGTCCTCTTTAAACTAGCGCTCCTCCACTTGCAAGATAGCGCCTCCATTACTTTGACGTGGGGCCCTTTCCAATTTAGCGCCTCCTCTAAACAAAGCGTGGGCCCTCTCCATGTAGCGTGGGCCTTCTCCATTGTAGCGCCCTCTAGACTTTGGTTAGCGCTTCCATTTAGTATGCTCCCTTTATAATATAGCGTGGGCATCCTTTATACATAGCGCCTCCCTTTAGATTAGATGGTAGTGCCCCCAAATTTGGCCGTTTTTTAAGTGACGCCTTCCTTTATGGTGGTTTTAACCCACGTTTTGGTGAAGATCTTCACTTAGACTTGGTTCCTCTTTAGCATATAGCGCCCCACTATATATGGTAGGGGTTTTTACATTGATGCCCACCTTTTGACTTAGGGTTTAGCCATTTACTAAAATTTAACCTTAGACTTAGGCTAAAATTAATTCACCTCATATTAAAATTCTCAATTTAATTTTTAAAATTTTTCCCAATTAGACTTAGGAAAAATTAAAAAATAACTTGAAAAATTAATATCTAGGCCATGGGGGGGTGGATTACTTTGGAATAAATTTTCCTAGGCTTAGGAACCCCCAAACCAACTTACCATGGCAATTTTTGATTTTTTACTTCAAAATAAAAAATGTGAATTTTGACTTAGGGAAATTAATTAATTCCCTAGGAAAGATAGACCTTGCCTAGACAAAAATGGTCTACCTCCTCAACCACTCATCAGAATGACATGGGACTCGAAGCAGTGGCTTAGGGGGTTTCATAGCAATTAACTTTGCATTCATAGCCCCTATTACAAAATTCCATGCTCGAGCGATTACATTATTACATCAACGACTGAGTTAATTAATCACCAAGGGGTGAAATTAATTAACTAGAAAAAATAATTAAAAATACAACAACACAACGAAACTCCGCAAGACTCTAGACAAATGCCTAGCATGGTCATGAATCACACTTTGAAGCCTTAGCCACCTCATGGAATTGACTGGTAGAACGCCCGTCACCACTTTGGAGGATTTTGAGTGAAAACCAAACCGATTAAACTCGTTTGTTCAACAAGGTCAATTGGAAAGGGAAAAACACTCGATGAGGGGACTTCCCTAACAACCCGTTCCATGGTGTGGCATCCGTATCATATGACCCACACTAGCACATAAAATTACATTAATTTTCCCACGCAGGGGAGCGGACATTTCGTTTTGCAAAGGGGCAATAGCCCTGCAGAAGTGGAAAATCCTCAGATTTTTCTAAGGTACAATTATGTACAACTCATGTACATGGAGTTGCTACCTAGTCGAAATAGGTGGGCAACAGAGCTCATATAGAATTCAGACCTTTTTTGGGATACTCCACCCAAGGCTGAGGCCAAGCAGGCAGAGAGACTGTTTGATACAATGTTGGCCCAGTTGAAAATGGTCCCCTGGGTTGCAACATAAAAAATGATTGGCATCCCTTCCAATTTGAAGAACCTGCCATGAGCTTTTCCAAAAATCCTATTGAGCATTAAAGCTATGAACCTGTATGGGGCCCTTAAGCTTGCTGTATCATACTCTCCCGTAGCCCTGGTTCTGAAATGCTTTCCTGATAGCAGCATTTTTTAAGGGTTTCTACAAGGTCCATTCTAATGTTATTCAACCAATCGTCAGACATAAATATTTGCGCTTCTGGCAGGTGATAGGCCAGAGCTACATATCCTGGGCTATATGTAGCATAGCCCTGTTTTTCAACATTCTCCAGGATCATCGTTGTTACGTCTGCTCGGGGCAGAATCCAACCAAGTACTTCAGAGCATGGGAAAAGCTCTGGTTTGGTGGCAATCTTCATCAGTGAAGATCTCTCAATATTGGCATATATGCCCTCTTCTTCCAGGCCCATATCCGGCACCTCCCGGTGTGTGATCAGCCTGTAAATCTCTCCCCATTGGTACTCGGGTTCCACACCAGATATACACTTGGTGTCTTCGTATATGTATTCTGTTTTGGTAATGACTTCCACTTCGGGCTCCTCCTCGACCACAAGGGCCTTCTTCTTTTCCCTTTTTGACATTGTGAGTTCGAAATCTTCCTGCCATATATGAAATTGTAAACATTAAGCCATTTCCAGAGAAGTTGCAACATTGAGACCTCAGAATGCAGTATTTCACTTCATCTATGTTTAACATGACAGAAGTAATTTAAATGAAGCAAATATGTGCATGCATATGAGCTGAAATGGCTTAACTAACAGAATTCTGGTGAGAAATGACATCTACATTAAAATGAAGAAAATCTGGGCTTGTTGTGGGTGCCATAATCATCGTGTTGCCCACCTATTTCGACTAGGTGGCAACTCCATGTACACGAGGATGTACATATTTGTACCTTATAAAAATCTGAGGATTTTTCATTTCTGCAGGGCTATTGCCCCTTTGTAAAACGAAATGTCCGCTCCCCTGCGTGGGAAAATTAATGTAATTTAATGTGCTAGTGTGGGTCATGGGATACGGATGCCACACCATGGAACGGATTGTTAGGGAAGTCCCCTCATCGAGTGTTTTTCCCTTTCCAATTGACCTTGTTGAACAAACGAGTTTAATCGGTTTGGTTTTCACTCAAAATCCTCCAAAGTGGTGACGGGCGTTCTACCAGTCAATTCCATGAGGTGGCTAAGGCTCTAAAGTGTGATTCATGACCATGCTAAGCATCTGTCTAGAGTCTTGCGGAATTTCGTTATGTTGTTGACCTTTATTAAATTTTTCCTAGTTAATTAATTTCACCCCATGGTGATTAATTAACTCAGTTTTTGATGTAATAATGTAATGGATCAAGCATGGCATTTTGTAATAGGGGCTATGAATGCAAAGATAAATTGCTATGAAACCCCCTAAGCCACTGCTTCGAGTCCCATATCATTCTGACGAGTGGTTGAGGAGATAGACCATTTTTGTCTAAGCAAGGTCTATTTTTCCTAGGGAATTAATTAAATTCCCTAAGTCAAAATTCACATTTCTTGATTTTGAAGTAAAAAATCAAGAAATGCCATGGTAAGTTGGCATGGGTGTTTCTAAGCCTAGGAGAACTTACTCCAAAGGTTTTATCCCCCCATGGCCTAGATATTAAATTTTCAAGTTATTTTTAATTTTTCCTAAAGTCAATTCTAGGAAAATTTAAAAATTTAATTGAAATATTTTTATCTAAGGTGAATTTAAATTTGGCCTAAGTCTAAGGTTAAATTTTATTTGAAGCAAGGTCTAAAGCCTAGCTAAAGTCTAAGCCTAAACTATAATGGGTGGTCAACCACCATCTAAATGGAGGCGTCACATTACAAAAACCTCACTAAAATGAAGGAAGCATCCAATACATAGTGGAAAGACCACCAAGAAATAATGGGGGCGCTACTATACTTAGGGGCGCCACTTAAAAGAGATGAGAGTGCCACACATATGGTAGCGCTAGCCAAAAATGGAGAGGCGCTAATGTATTAAAGGATGTCCACACTACAATGGAGGGCGAAGGCTAAAGTTAGAGGGGCGCTAAAAAAACTTGGGCCCACGTTTTTAAAAAAGTCAATGCCAAAATATAGTGGAGGGCGCTAATAAGAGAAGGGACCCACGTCTAGTTTGGAGGCGCTATCATAGTAGGCCCACGTTTTACCTTATTTAGATGGCCGCCACTACATTTTGGAAGGGCGCTACATTTAGAGGGCCCACGTTTTTGCATAAAGTCAACGCTATATTAAGAGGACAGCCATATTTTGGATGAGCGCTACCATATGTAGAAGCTCCACGTTTTTAAGAGGGCGCTAGCCCATATTTGGAGACGTCTCTACAATAAAGAGGCCCACGTTTTGCAAAGGAGCGCCCACTATATTTAGTGAGGACGCTACCCAAAATGGATGCGCCACAAAAATGGTGGGGCGCTAATATTTAGTAGAGCGCCACTAAAGATAGAGGAGGGCGAATTCATTTTTTGCCCACGTTTTACATTTTAGAGGGGCGTTAAAGTGGAGATGGTATTAGCTATTTTATCCCACGTTTTGCCATTTTTGGGGACTTTCTACCATACTTAGAGGGGTGCCTAAGTGGGCCTACTCTTGTTTTTTCCATTTTATTAAAAGCTCATCCAATGGTGAATATTTACCCAAATAACTTGATCCAAAGGCCAGTATTATTTGAGACATGGATTAGGTCTCTTAGCCTTTGATTAAAATTAATCTAATGGTGGAGATTAATTGAGAGAAATAGAATGTCAAATACCTAGATCTAGAGGTGGAAATTAAACCCTAGATTTAGATCTAATCTCAACCATTGAGCTTCAAAGGGTTGGGGGTTTGCCTCAACTATATAATGAGGGTATCACTCCCTCATTATTCACCATCTCTTATGCTATTGTTATGCTGTCGGAAAATTCTTCTTCTCTCATATTCTAGCTGCATTGTATTGAAGATTTGCCCAAGCTGGGCTATTTTAATAAAATTCTTTGGAGGAATACTATGCTTCAACTTTTTATGATCTACATGTATTGAGGTAACCTTGTATTTATTTTGTTTGCATTTGTTGTGTTTTTCTAGTTAGCTCTCCACAAAGTGTTTTGTGGAGAGATTAAAGAATAGAAGTATTTTTATTCTTTTTTGTGAATGATCTGATATTTCTTACAAAGTGTTTTGCAGGAAGTATTAGGTGTTCATCTCTAGAAGTACAATTTTTTGCAGGCATAGTATGTATTGCAGGTTATCCAAGCAAAGAAATTCCTTCAAGAAACATCATTCCGGCAACAATTTCAATTCGGCCATCTACTTTCAGCCTGTTTTAAATAGGGTTATATTCACTGTTTAGTGAATATAAACCTTGTTTTAAAGCCCTAACCTCATATATATTAATTAAACTTGTTATTTCTGCTGTTTTAGTATTATTTAGGTGGCTGGAAACTCAGTTTCCAGTCAGTCTGTGAGCTCTATGCAAAAATAGCTCTTTCTCAAATACTTGTGGTATCAATTGATCCGCATCTGCGGTGAATGAGGTCGGTCTGAATTGGTTTATCCAATCTCTCGAGCCGAACGCAAGTTCCTTTGGAATTAACTTATTGCATACCTCTTTGATAAATATTATTCATATTTCTGTCATACTTTCGCTCAGATTTTTATGTTAAAAAATTGTAAATCTTGTACTAAATTTTTAACAACATTTTTTAGGTGTTTTATGTGATTTGCAGCGAACAATACCTCGCTGGTTTTTGACAGGTTATTCATCTTTAAAGAAGAATTGCTGCCCCAAAAGACATAAAATCTCCTCAAGCTTTAACCGGCATAAAAGGGGTTCCATTCCTCAACTTTTTCTCTCAAAATTTTTTGTTATTGTAAACCCCAAAGAGAGTCTCTTGGGGTATTCCTTAAAAGTCTTGTAATCATTGTAATTTATGAGTAAGTAGATTAAGAAGAGATAGATAGTTAGTTTTATTTTCAGCTACCCACCTATCTTTGTGACAGACCATCATCTCTGTCTCAAAGATTGTTGTGAGGTGAGTTTACTATAGTTTAGTTGCTTACAAGTTCCGTTTTTTTTGTTAAAGAAGTAACCATACAACCCATCCAACCTGTGTATCCTCTATCCACTTGTCATCTCCCTTTAGGGAATTCAAGCTGGATATGAAAAACAGGGCAAGTGGGGGCTTATGTAATTAGATTAACTTTCCTTTTCTTGTACTACAATCTACAATCAATCTCTTTACTTCCCAAATTCTTTTGATTATTTTAAAATAAACCTTGCTTATTAAACATCAAGATTAAAATAAATCTTTAAAATTTACCAACCAAGCTTCTCTATCTCCTGCTCCTCTACTCGGTTATCACCCTCCGGGGTACTCCGAGATACGACCAGGGGAAAAGAAAGTCGTAGTCTAATAATCATCCATCTAGAGACTCTTGAATCGATTAAAAACAGTGACTCGAAAGCTGCAAGGGGTAGCAGGCTGGGGACAGTCTCTAGGCGCTTCGTCGTCCTCCTTGTGAGCACCGGGCCATTGGGGTTTGACCTGTGAGCTAGGGGTGGGCTTGCTCCCACCTGTTGAGCGCAACAGCATTCCATCTTCAGTTTGAGAAGAACTAGATCGGGGTAGTCACACCACCGGATCTAAAACGAACTTCAAGAAGAACAACTCTAATTAAAATTTATTAAAATTAACCAAGAAGCATTGCAAAACGCCCTACGAACACAGATTACTACTTTTACTACAATCATTTTCACTTCGTTTTACTGCAAGTACGACAATACATTTATTTCAAGCACTCTTTTACTACAATACAACACTACAATTTTTACTTCCAGCATTGTACTTTGCAGTTACATCTATCTACTTTTAGCTGTACAATTTTATGTGGTGAATGCTTGTTGGCTTAAAGTTTTTCCATTTGTTTAATTTACGGTTGGTTCAATCGTTTTAACTCAAAGTGCTTCTCTGCCATATTGGAAATCTTATTTACATTGTATACATTGGTAAACCACCTATGCATTGGCTTAATATTTGGTTCATTGACGATTATGATTATATCATTTGTTATCTCATTGTTAAACATTTAAGTCGTAGTTTAATCATTGCTTAAATACTTTGATTTGTTATTGTTGTAACTTATAATCTTTTGACTCCATTTAATATAGGCACTGGTCTTATAATTTTGTAATCTTAATAAAAAGATCCCTTTAATTAATCTTCAATTAATTAATAAACCTGGAACATAGTCTTTCCATAGGGACTACCCCCCTTGGCTCTGTTGGGATCTTGCCTAAACGGAGGAGCTGTAGACTGTGGTGACAGTGGTCCCCAGCTCTCGCTTGCCCCCAAGGACACACATAGCAGGTTGTGACTTTCCTGCGTCTTAAAGTGTGAATTAGGCGGCAACACATCGCGCTGCATGGAAAAAAGAGGAGCTTATGCCAGTCTCTATGGTGCGCTTTTAGAAAAGAAAACCGCCTGTGCAATCTATTGTTCCCATGAAACGCTGCGCGGTGCTATGCAGTAATAAAACATTCAAGCTTTTTGCGATGCGTCTTTAAGAAACAAACTACTGTCTGTGCAAAACTGCGGTTAAAACTGATACGCTGCGGCGCTATATAACCCCTACCCGACTAGGGATCGAAACCGGGCGTGAACCGGTCGCGCGGAACAATATGACGAAATATGACTGGGGTTTAAATGATGCGGGTAGCGCAAAAACGGGACAAACAGTCCAAGCCCCACAGGGAGAGGCCACGGAAAACCTATTCCTACCCACAACATCATCACACAGGGCGGACTGGTGCAGACAGCTTAACGACCGTCTGCACGAAACCCCCTCATTCACTAAGCGCAGGGTGGTATAACAACGGTGGTGGGGAAAACCTACTCTGTGGGTCAAAATGCCCCCCCCCCCCACGGACATCTATGCTACAACATCCACAATATATACATGTAATTACGGGGTGAAGAAAACAGCCGCAACAAACCTAACCGTGGGAAAAAAGCCACCAAACGCTCAAACGGAACGGGGAAAGGCAAATACGAGCCTACCTGGCACTGCAGCGTGTAACCGGCGTGGAGAGACCTGTCAAGCTCCCAAGCTCGAGACACCTGGAACGCGGGTACCGAGAACGGGGGACCGGGCGAACGCGAGCAAACGACAGCAACGACTTTGACAGTTTGCGACAGTCGAAATGGCAATAGGATAATAAAACATGTCCTGACCCCATACCTATATATAGTCAACATAACGGTGGGCAAACAATACATCGGACGGCGGAAAACAAGTAGATCGGAAGTCAAAAGCATAACCCCTTCCGCAACGTCGGATGACCAAAGCGCTAACCTATCCGCAGGGATAACCGAGAAAACAACAATAACGCGCCGGAGCTTTAAATCATCGGAGCGGAAGCGGAACGGGAGCCGCAACGACGGAGATACAAAAAACAAGTCATCCCGCCATAGGCAAAGTCTTTATCGGAGGAGAAAAAATTAACTGATCGATAGGGTAATGCTTTTCGCAGCCGCAATGGCGGAAGAACAAAGGATAAACCATTCCGCAACACTGCCGGAACCAGAAGATAAAACTGCCAAAGGCTCGGAAAGGTAATACATTCGGAAACCGCAACGGCGGAAACGTGAAGGACGCGGCCTTCCGCAACGTCGGGGCTTAAAATGACTTAACGGCCGGAAGGATAGAGCTTTCCGTAGCCGCAACGGCGGAAACCCCATAACTCAAGGATCGACGAAAGTAACAAAGCGAGGCCGCAAAACCAAAACAGTAATCGGGAGAGATCACAATTTGCCGTCCGCAACGACGGAGAAGGTATTAATAAATTGCGTCGATGTAAAAACCAAAGTCAGTCGAATGAAACAAACGCATCGGAGAAAACGTAGAAGCCAAGACTTGTTATTTTGCCGCAACGGCGAGAGCACCAACCAAATCAACTTCCGATTCAAACAAGCTGAGAATGTAACCAAAGGCAACAATCAAGTTTGATCAAACAGTGGATTGTTTCAAGCGTTAGATGAAAATCTAAAACAAATGGTAGATCAATCCAAGCATTAGAAATCTTTCTAGAAAATCATAAGATCAAATCAAAGAAGAAAATCAAACTAATCGAAGCAAAGGAGGGTCCTGAAATTTTTTGGAATTTTGGGAAAATGTTGCAGCTGCAACACCACCTAACAAAGAGCCTAGACCTAAACCGGAGAACTGGGAGTGAGGGGAGGCCTCCACCCAGGGAAGGCGCCCCCACTCCAAACCTGTGCACTGAAAACAAGCCAAGGATGAGGCCACACGTGTGATTCTGGATGTAGGTAAGCTCATCTTTTAGGTTTGGCAGGAGCCTGAGCTAGGTTTGGGAAGTCCACTGATGGTGCAAGCTTCATTCTTCACCTCGATCAAATCACCGGACCAATGAGAGCTCTCCATCTCATCTTTAGCTGGAGATGACATGTCTGATAACTGATAATAAATTAATTGCTCTCTTAATGATGACTGAAATTGAGTTATGATAACTCCAATCATCATAAGTGTTCCATGAGATGTCATTTAGCCTTTTATTTTACTGAATTTGGATTAATTTGGAGAGTTTTAGTTTTCTCCAAAATAATCATTTTTTTAATAAAAATAATTTTTTTACTCAAAATCATTTTTTACTCAAAACTAACTTTTTTGAGTAAAAAGGCATTATGTGTCCGATTGCTGATCTGAAAGTTGGTTCTGACTGGCTGGCTGATCAAGAATGATTTTTGGCTTAAGGTTAGAGCCTTCAATCACTGAATTCTGAGTCCAGATCACGAACGGGTTTTTTCCATTTAATTTATTGAAAAATTAACCCAAAAAACTTAAGAAAAGTAATTAAAAATTAAAAAATTAAAAAAAATAATTTTTCACTATTCGAAAAATAATTTTTCGAAATTTTTTTATGTGTCCAAATGACTTAGGACATGACCATGATCTACCTAAATAATGTCTAGTAGGCTTATAACACTCAGTTGGGCTCTAATAACCCCCCAAGGCCCAGAATTCAACATCGGGCATTCCAGCTTTGGAGGAAGCGGGAGAAAACCTCATCAATTATACTCGGCTGAAGGCAAAGCATAATTGTCAGGGGCAAAAAACTCCCTGGAATACCCTATTTGCGATTCTACGTCTTGGGAGACCTGGGGATGGGATACCTATTTTGATGGTTTTCTTATTGAGTGCTCTGTAATCAATACACATCAGTAAGGTGCCATCTTTCTTTTTTACCAAAACCATCGATGATGCAAATGGAATAGAACTTAGGTGAATATAACCTAGTTCCAACAATTCCTTGATTGTTTTCTCGATCTCATCCTTGTACCTTTTGGGATTTCTGTATGGAGTGGTGATGACTGCTTGTGTCCCCTCCTTTAACTCAATAATGTGCTCGAACCCTCATTCTGGTGACCGACCTGCTGGAAGATCTGTGAATACCTTCTCATGTTTCTGTAATAGTGCCTGTATATCGGCTGGATGTTGGGTGTTGTTATCGAGAGGTTTTCTAAAAGTTAAAAAGCATTCGACTGACCATTCTATGTCTCCCTGTCTGAGTACGACCTCCATTCTTTGTGATGATATTGGTTTGGGGGGATAAGTGTTCATGCCCCTCAAGACTACTCGTTGTCCATTCCTTCCTTGGAATTCCATTTCCATTGCCTTATAAATCGTAGTATATTTCTCTATTGAGTAAATCCATTGAACCCCTAATACTACATTTGTATCAGCTACATTCACCACATAAAATGAGTCGGTCATATTGTAGATCCCTAGTGTGATATTTAGTTTGGGAATCCAATGGTTGCATTCCATGTTATTATTACCTGCTACCGCCACGGTGAATCCCTCAAATTTATCTGTATGAATACCCTGCTTAGCCACCCATGCTGCATCAATGAAGTTGTGGGTTGCCCCTCCATCAATTAACACACCTACCTTGTGGCCCTGTACTACTCCCCTGACCCTGAGAGTATGAAACCTGGGTACTCGGGATAATGTAGCAATGACCCCCCCCCCCGCGCTGATTCTCCCTAAAGTGACTCCTCCTCTACTGCCATCAATTCCTCAGTTGTTTTCTGTTCGGATTCATCCCCTTCACTGTTTTAGTAGACTTCTATATAGTGAGCCTTTGCTTTCCCTATGCACCTGTGACCTGGAACCCATGGTTCCTGACAAGTGAAACACAATTTTTTTCTTCTCAGATCCTTCCTTGTGTCATCATCCAACCAAGTTTTCTTTGGCCATTCCTGTTGAAAAGGTTTCTTGTCCTTGTCTTTTATTGGGAAATATTTTTTAGTCGGAAACCTGTTCTTAGGGACCGAGTCTTGTAGATCTCGGGTTCTGCTAATCGCATCCTGTAGAGTGGATGGCTTGTAGGATTTCACCCACCCACGTAAAGGCTCTGTCAAAGCTTCTGTACATAACATAATCAACCTGCTCTTAGACACATCTGTTACCATAACGGTGTTATCACCCGCCTTGTAGTTTCCTCTGTGAGGTGGATCCAGGATGGATGGTAGAGGGCCAAGCAACTAAGGGGTGGAACCACGACTGCCTAGACTCCCAAGTGGATGGTTGTCACGTCAATCAAGGAAACCTTCACTTTATGTTATCCTAGTCCAAGACAACAATGGGGGAGACCCGGATCTGCTCCCGACAAAAGAGATCGGACCTAGACACCAAAAGAAGATCGGATGGGGCTTTAGGGTACTTAAGGTGCAAGGTAAATGGAAACACTAGCTCTAGGGTTTAGGTACTAGCAACTGGTGGGGACAGGGTGAGCAAGAACAGAATTGGGACTGCCTAGTACCAAGGGGACAAAAACAGTGAAGGATAGGTGACTTGAGTTATCAACAGGTGTTGCAAAAGGAGTAAAAATGAGGTCAAGATGGGGCAAGCGCTAGCTAGGAGATCAGTGCCTTGTGTGTATTGGGCAATGGAGTCAGCAACAACCCAACGTTTCAGTGAACCCACTTGGGATACACCTTGATCTATGAACCCAAAAAGGAGTTGGTTCGAAAAAGCTAAGGCACAGGAAAACCAGCTCAATGGAAGGCTAGCGCTATGGCTTGGAAAGACAGATCTGTAGTTCTAGGGTCACCTGGAGGCTAATGACTTAGCGTTGAAGGAGAAATGAGGTCAAGGTGACCTGATCTACAAGCCCAAATCAGAAAATCAACAGAAAAATCCGATCTAGAAAAGTCAAAATCTGATGAGGGGGGCTAGGAGGCTGAAAACCAATTTTTCAGATCTAGGGCAAACCAGGAAGAACTTAGCTCAGCGTTGGGGGTGTTTTGGATTGCTTGAGCCCTGATCTATCAGCCTATCTTGTCAGATTTCAGAAAAAGTTACTTTCAAAAAAATCTAGTTTTGAGTGAGGGCGTTAGGGCTGTTTCAGTCAATTTTTCAGATCTAGGTCAAACTGTCAAGCATTTGGACAGCGTTGGGGTTGATTGGCACTGTGTGGGGCCCGATCTATCCGTCTGTGAAGTCAGAATTAAGAAAAAATCAAAACCCTAGTAGGTCAAATTTTTGAGTGGGGAGTTATGCAGTTTTCTTAAAAATCAGATCTAGGTCAAACTATGCGTAATTTGACCAGCGTTGCAGTTGATTTGGTGAAGGGGAGGCCTGATCTATGAAACCTAGAAGTGGTTTGGCAAAAGACCGGACGATTCCCATATTTATTGATTTTTAGGGTTTTTAGTGTTTTAGGAGTTTTCATAAAAAGTTTGAAGTACAGCAAGGTACAATGGAATAAGATTTGAAAAGAAGAGACTTACCTATTGGATCTTACCTGGAAAATCTTGTAGAAGTCTTTAACAGTGATGATCTTTGCTATCCCGATCAATTCTAGAAGATCCTCGTGATTTCTATGGCATATGCAAGCTCCAAGCCACCAAAGCACCCCCTACCTTGCATGAGCAAATGCCAACCATATCAGATTTGCCAATACAAGGTAAAGAAACTAAATGATACAAAAAAGTAAAACGAAGTAATCATAGATCACAATGAAACTAATGAGAACCCCTTGATCCAAGACGAAGAAAACCGAGCGAGTTGAGGTCCCCCTACAAAAACGCTCCAGCCAAAACGCCCTCCTGTAGACAAAACAATGATAGCAAAAAAATATAATAGATCTCACGAGAATTTCCACAATGCTAGGAAGCTGAAGACTTTCCAATCACCATTTGAGAACATCAGATGCAAAGCACATCCAAAAAATTTCCACAAAAAAGTCTTTCTATTATTCAGATGCAAGAGCCAAAGACACCTTACAAATGAGAAGCTCTCTCCTTTAAATAGAAATGAGAGAACCTCAATCATAACCAAATCCTAATTACTTTCAAAACGAGTGGCTAAGAATAAAAGATGAAATGTTCTAATCAATGGTTGAGATGAGCTCAACATACAATACATGGATCAATATAACCATAATTTATCAAAGTGGACTAACCCACCCAAAAAACGTAACCCACTCAACAAGAAATAAATGAAAGCACATGGTGGGTCCAAGGAGTGTTTGACTAACTCCCTTTGGGTGTCCCCATGGCACAATAAATAATATAACAATTTAATTCTTTGACTTTTGTGCCTCCTTGAGGAAATTGCGAGCCTCCAAAAAGAGCTCCAGAAAATAATAAAAAATGCCCAAAAAATAGGTGTGGGCCCAATCAGGAGCTGCAACTGCTGGAGAAGGTGTGGAGACATCACTCTCATCATCATGACTCACCCCATGTCATTTCCTTGCCTCAGTAGCCCAAATCAATTTCTTCAATAGCCATTTAATCATTTTTTAATCTGCCTCGGGAAACATGAACCTGCCAAAACAGCCTCCTAGGGTGCCTACGTTGCTAAACTGAGCCCACCAAGCTCTCTGGGATGGGGGTACTATGGTACGAACAAGTGGTGATGCCCCTATGTTCCATACAACACCCTAGGAGATCCAACTAAAACATCTCCCTACTCAGACATATCAACCTGTGAAGAAAAACTGCATCAGAAAGGTAGAATGAGCCTGATCATATCTGCAAGTGCCCGGAACTGGAAATAAACTCTCATTAGACTCAGAGAGTCCAAATCCATCTAAGGTGTATACTCATACCCCTCATAGGTCTCTATCTGATCATCAACCATATCCAATAAACAATATAACCCTCTGTAAATGATTAGACACCAATAATAACTCAGACTATCATCCATTTGCTGCAAGTGTTAAAAGGCTAAGACATACTCTACAACTCATTCAAGCAACAATCACAACAAGTAGCAATCATTTCACTGGCGGTAAAACAACAAATACATATATAAGGCTTTATTTATTATTACTCAGACTTAGACTTTCAGGACTATACTCACTTCATAGCTGTAGTCATTTTGCTAGTGAAGGGTGAAGGATGAAATTGACAAGACTAAGGCAAAGGATGACTTCCTACTCAACATCATGACATTTCGGATATGGGAAGAGAATACTCACTATAACCAATGTCGGACAAACATCAACACAAGGAATGGCAGTGCCTCACAAATGGGTGAGTTGTTTAGAGAGTGCTAATTCAACTTAGGCATCATGACTACATCAAGCTTGATCCAAGCTCATTAGGATCGTCATTTTATTCCATGGCCTTTTTGGCCTATATGACCCTTTTGGGACTTCACCAGTGCTTAAAAGCACAGCTAATCGCAGCTTTCATCCGGGACATATTTATTTTAATAAGGTCAGCGATTTTTGGATATAGCATATTTTAAACCATTGTTTTTTTAGACCTTTTCTTATACTCTTCAAGGAGTATTTTAGCATTTCGTTGCTCTTGCCCTTTTTATATATGTTAAGAAACACAGTTTTATAATTTTAATTTTCCATGGGCGCATATTCAATATTTCCAATATAAGCAGTACATGAGCTTTCAGTTTTAGCCAACAACATCTCAAGTGACTAGAGGGAGTTCTGCACAATGCCAAACATCGGGACAACCGACCAGAATGATTTAGGCATACAATCCAACTTACCAAAGGCAAGTTCTGTCACCAACTCAGAGCCGAGACACAATATAAATAGGGAGGCTTGTCCAACAAAAGTTCTGGCGGGGAAAAAGGTCCTTGCACTCTGCTTCTTGCATCCTCGATCAATCCATCCAGCTCTGCAACCGCTACCAAAAATGTACCTGACTACCTGCAGCATGTACAGAGCTATACCGAACTCACAGATCGGTCGTCAGAACAATATGTGGATAATATATAAAATACTGAAAATAAAGATGCATGAAACTGAAAAGCAGAAAATAAATCTAATCTATAACCACAACTTTCAATAAAAGTTTGATTTTTATTGTGCAGGATAACAGAAATCAACACAATACTAAGAGCTTCAAAAGTGAGCTTCAAAGTTCAAAAAAGCAAAACTCTATACTACTGCCGGGAAAGGCTAATTTCATCCTACCTACCCTACTCTAACCAATTTGGACAAGTGTTAAGTAAAATCATAAATCCAATGCAACCACTTGCTGAACGAATCCATTGAGACTTCTTTACAGTTAATGATACAACAAATCAAAGATTGCTTGTAAGTAATGTGAATGAAAATTGAAGCCATTATAACTTGTTGTTTGAAGATCAAAGAATGAAATGGATAAAGAGAAATGAAATCATGCCAGGGATGAGATTGATTGTTGCAAACTTCTTCTACCCATAGATTGATAGGATCATAAAATTTATGCAAGCTTAAATTTGATGAAATAAAAGAATACAATACATGATTCATCCCCCCTAGGTCATCATTTTTTCCCTCCTCTTTCTGGTTAGCACACTCAATCATACCCACATCATGATCACTAGTGAAACAAAATAGGGACAAATTAGAAATCATTAAACCAGAAATTGAGATTAACCCCATTTGTTGTTTATAAAATGAGAAAATATGGAATTGGTCTTTATAGAGCTTTTCATTCACCCAATCAAAGAAATTAGCAAAGTTGAAAACATTATGCACCAAGGATGAAAGAAGATAAAATGTCTTACCATTGACCATTTGGCACTTTTGAGACTCTGTACTGCATGATACCATAGAGGACTTCAAAAGCTGGGATGGGAGGGTGGATTGACAAATTAAGACTTGATTTGCATCACCTAAAGATGTTAACACCAATCTTCCATGTGATATGGAACATTTGCTAGAGAAATTGGCAAGATTAAAACTAACATCCCAAGAACTAGACTCACTATGATTAATCTCCTCAACTAAATCACCTTGATCAAAACTATGACGGGGAATAGTAACAGCATTACAAGAATCATTCCTTGGAGGCTCTTGATGATTATTGGGACACAGATTCCAGTTCGAAAGATGTGACAAAGAAGGTTCTTGGTTAAGCTTGCTCACTAGCATATCATCATCATGTGGTTGTTCTTCTTGAGATTGTTCATTACATTCAACTGAGGATAAATGATCATCATCATTCATTTGATAAGGAAAAACATTACTATGTTCATTTCTATCCTCACAAACTTGTTCTTCAACTACAATATGACCACAAGATTGCTCTTCAACAGAAGTTTTATTAATTTCAACCTTTTCTTCTTCTGCAGTGATATGATCAAGGTCTGAATCCAGATTCAGGTAGGTTGGACACTGACTTAAATTATTATCAATTAGGCAATGACTATGGAGTTGCTCTTTTAAAGGCTCTTTAATGACCTCACCAATGGAAGGCTCAACTAAAGATGTTTCTTGATGGTGCATGTTAGGTTCTCTCCACAGATCAGATCCAGGATTTGCTCTGCGACTGCTTCAGGTAATAATAGCAGAGTATCTCGTATGATTTGATTGATATCCCTCTTAGTTTCAACATGAGATTTTGAAACATTATTCTCGAAGTACTCTGTAACATTCTTATGGATTGCAGGCACGCTCATAATTTGGAACATATCAGGAGAGGAATGGTCCAATTGAGAAAGCACATTGCCAATATATTGATTATAATCATTGCTAGATTCACACTCTAAAGAATCATCAATGTTCCTACTCCAACTATCAATTAACAAATCTGTGAACATGTCATATCCAGTGACGAATCCTGGTGCTAAATGATCAAACCATAGTTGAACATCCCCTTGCAAGGATTCTCCTAAGGCTCACATATAAACATCTTCATTGTCAACACCTCTAGATTCCATGTAATCCCAGAGAATGTCCAAATGACTTTCAATAGATATATCATTATTTCCATTGAACCGGGGCATCCTCGTAGTGTAATCATTTGGCATAGGATGAGATGCTCCCAGTATTTCAGAAAAGTCAAAAGGAGACCATTTGTCTTGCTTTTTAACAACTCTGGTTACTTGGCTATAAAGCTTTGACTGGGAATGATTTCTAGGTTCATGTCGACTTACAGGTCCACTCAGGATGGTCGGGAAATCTTTATTGCATGGGTGAGGAAGTTGGTGGGTATCATAAAGATTGTGATAACTAGATTCATACCCATAATCATGCTCGAGATCATCCTCATACCCGTAGTCTGACCTCCATCTATTCCTTTCGTTTATTTGTCTTGTATTTTCAATCATGCTTTTAGTTACTTCTTTCATGTGCCTCAGAAATACATCTGAGTACATTATGATTTATGGTATGCTCTAAGGACTTAAAATTAATGTGTTGGGTATGATCCTCAGTGGAGTCGCGGGGTGGAGTTGCCAGGTGAACCACACAAGTAATTCACCAATAAAAGATATGTCGTAGGGAAAGATGAGGTATGTTGAACCAAGGTAGGCCTCTACCTCCCCGGCAATGGCGCCAAAATGTTATCACCCGCCTTGTAGTTCCCTGTGTGAGGTGGATCAAGGATGGATGGTAGTGTGGCAAGCAACTAAGGGATGGAACCACGACTGCCTAGACTCCCAAATGGATGGTTGTCACGTCAATCAAGGCATCCTTCACTTTATGTTATCCTAATCCAAGACAACAATGGGGGAGACCCGGATCTGCTCCCGACAGGAGAGATCGGACCTAGACACCAAAGGAAGATCAGATGGGGCTTCAGGGTACTTAAGGTGCAAGGTAAATGGAAACTCTAGCTCTAGGGTGTAGGTACTAGCAACTAGTGGGGATGACCACTGTCTTGGAAAACGTAACTGTGACAGGGTGAGTAAGAACAAAATTGGGATTGCCTAGTACCAAGGGGACAAATACAGTGAAGGATAGGTGACTTGAGTTATCAGCAGGTGTTGGCAAAATGAGTAAAAATGAGGTCAAGATGGGGCAAGTGCTAACTAGGAGATCAGTGCCTTGTGTGTATTGGGCAATGGAGTTAGCAACAACCCAACGTTTTAGTGAACCCACCTGGGATACACCTTGATCTATGAACCCAAAAAAGAGTTGGTCCGGAAAAGCTAAGGCACAGGAAAACCAGCTCAATGGAAGGCTAGCGCTATGGCTTGGAAAGACAGATCTGCAGTTCTAGGGTCACCTGGAGGCTAATGACTCCACTTTGAAGGAGAAATGAGGTCAGGGTGACCTGATCTACAAGCCCAAATCAGAAAATCAGCAGAAAAATCAGATCTAGAAAAGTCAAAATCTGATGAGGGGGGTTAGGAGGCTGAAAACCAATTTTTCAGATCTAGGGCAAATTGGGAAGAACTTAGCTCAGCGTTGGGGGTGTTCTGGAGTGCTTGGGCCCTGATCTATTAGCCTATCTTGTCAGATTTTAGAAAAATTTACTTTCGAAAAAATCCAGTTTTGAGTGAGGGCGCTAGGGTTGTTTCAGTCAATTTTTCAGATCTAGGTCAAATTGTCAAGCATTTGGACAGCGTTGGGGTTGATTTGCATTGTGTGGGACCCGATCTATTCGTTTGTGAAGTCAGAATTCAGAAAAAATCAAAACCCTAGTAGGTCAAATTTTTGAGTGGGGGGTTATGCAGTTTTCTTAAAAATCAGATCTAGGTCAAACTATGAGGAACTTGACTAGCGTTGTAGTTGATTTGGTGAAGGGGAGGCCCGATCTATGAAACCCATAAGTGGTTTGGCAAAAGACCGGACAATTCCTAGATTTATTGATTTTTAGGGTTTTTAGTGTTTTAGGAGTTTTCAAAAAAAGTTTGAAGTACAACAAGGTACAATGGAATAAGATCTGAAAAAAAGAGACTTACTTGTTGGAGCTTACCTGAAAAAGCTTGTAGAAGTCTTTAACAGTGATGATCTTTGCTATCTCGATCAATTCTGGAAGATCCCCGTGATTTCTATGGCATATGCAAGCTCCAAGCCACCAAAGCACCCCCTACCCTGCATGAGCAAACGTCAACTATATCAGATTTGCCAATACAAGATAAAGAAACTAAATGCTACAAGAAAGTAAAACAAAGTAATCATAGATCAAAATGAAACTAATGAAAACTCCCTGATCCAAGATGAAGAAAACCGAGCAAGTTGAGGTCCCCCTACAAAAACGCTCCAGCCAAAATGCCCTCCTGTAGACAAAACAATGATAGCAAAAAAATATAGATCTCACGAGAATTTCCATAATGCTAGGAAGTTGAAGACTTTCCAATCACCATTTGAAAACATCAGATGCAAAGCAGATCCAGAAAATTTCCACAAAAAAGTCTTTCTATTATTTAGATCCAAGAGCCAAAGACCCCTTACAAATGAGAAGCTCTCTCCTTTAAATAGAAATGAGAGAACCTCAATCATAACCAAATCCTAAACACTTTCAAAACGAGTGGCTAAGATTAAAAGATGAAATGTTCTAATCAATGGTTGAGATGAGCTCAACATACAACACATGGATCAATATAACCATAATTTATCAAAGTGGACTAACCCACCCAAAAAAGGTAACCCACTCAACAAGAAATAAATGAAAGCACATGGTGGGTCCAAGGAGTGTTTGACTAACTCCCTTTGGGTGTCCCCATGGCACAATAAATAATATGACAATTTAATTCCTTGACTTTTGTGCCTCCTTGTGGAAATCGTGAGGCTCCAAAAATAGCTCCAGAAAATAATAAAAAATGCCCAAAAAATAGGTGTGGGCCCAATCAGGAGCTGTAATTGCTGGAGAAGGTGTGGAGGACATTACTCTCATCATCATGACTCATCCCATGTCATTTCCTTTGCCTCAGTAGTCCAAATCGATTTCTTCAATAGCCATTTAATCATTTTGTAATCTGCCTCGGGAAAAGTGAACCTGCCAAAACAATCTCCTAGGGTTCCTGCGTTGCCAAACTGAGCCCACCAGGCTCTCTGGGATGGGGGTACTATGGTACAAACAAGTGGTTACACCCCTATGTTCCATACAACGCCCTAGGAGATCCAACTAAAACATCTCCCTACTTAGACATATCAACCTGTGAAGAAAAACTGCATCAAAAAGGCAGAGTTAGCCTGATCATATCTGTAAGTGCCCGGAACTGAAAATAAACTGTCTCATTAGACTCAGAGAGTCCAAATCCATCTAAGGTGTATACTCATACCCCTCATAGGTCTCTATCTGATCATCAACCATATCCAATAAACAATATAACCCTCTGTAAATGATCAGACACCAATAATAACTTAGACTATCATCCATCTGCTGCAAGTGTTAAAAGGATAAGACATGCTCTACAACTCATTCAAGCAACAATCACAACAAGTAGCAATCATTTCACTGGCGGTACATCAACAAATACATATATAAGGCTTTATTTATTATTACTCAAACTTAGACTTTCAGGACTATACTCACTTCATAGCTGTAGTCATTTTGCTAGTGAATGGTGAAGGATGAAATTGACAAGGCTAAGGCAAAGGATGACTTCCTACTCAACATCATGACACTTCGGATATGGAAAGAGAATACTCCCTATAACCAATGTCGGACAAACAACAACACAAGGAATGGCAGTGCCTCACAAATGGGTGAGTTGTTTAGATAGTGCTTATTCAACTTAGGCATCATGACTACATCAAGCTTGATCCAAGTTCATTAGGATCATCATTTTATTCCATGGCCTTTTTGTCCTATATGACCATTTTGGGACTTCACCAGTGCTTAAAAGCACAGCTAATCACAGCTTTCATCCGGGACATATTTATTTTAATAAGGTCAACAATTTTTGGATATAGCATGTTTTAAACCATTGCTTTTTTAGACCTTTTCTTATACTCTTCAAGGAGTATTTTAGCATTTCATTGCTCTTGCCCATTTTACATATGTTAAGAAACACAGTTTTATAATTTTCATTTTCCATGGGCGCATATTCAATATTTCCAATATAAGCAGTACATGAGCTTTCAGTTTTAGCCAACAACATCTCAAGTGACTAGGGGGAGTTCTGCACAATGCCAAACATCGGGACAACCGACAAGAATGATTTAGGCATACAATCCAACTTATCAAAGACAAGTTCTGTCACCAACTCAGAGCCGAGACACAATATAAATAGAGAGGCTTGTCCAACAAAAGTTCTAGCGGGGAAAAAGGTCCTCCATGCCGTAAGTCAAGAAGTCAGTCGGGTTGAAACTAAAATTCAAGGTAATGGATGGGTGAAGACAGTGAATGATGGAGCCAACACTAGCAAGCCAAAACAATGGTGGGAATGACTACCTCTATTCTCCCTAAGGAGGGTAAAACCAATGAGTATAGATCAAGAACTTCCAAGTCTAAGTAAGGACATCATTACATAGTACAAGATACAACCAAGTCCACATAATTATGACTGCCAGATCATGATACCACAAGTTAATACAGGTCACAAGAATCAGTATAAGAGCAATAATAACCATAACACAATATAAAATGCTGAGTCATAACCATGCAATATAATCCTATCTGAGACACCATCTGTCCAATGAGAAAGAATTGATATAAAACTGGGCATCAATGACTGCTCTGAAATGACATAAATGGCTCCATCGGTCCTCAAATCTGAGTGTCCTGAGACTCAGTCCTGACATGGGAGAGTACAATAGTCCACTAACATAATAATGATCAATCAAAACTGCTCATCTCAACATCTCACATGTAAGAGATCTGGCTGAAAAATGTACTGTGTCTGAAAAATAGAATATGGTAGCCTGGATACTATATTTGTGATAACAAACGGTTACTCTCTAACACTCTGAGATGAAGGCCTCGGCATTGCCCATCTGTTTGAGTTACGCAAACTCTCTGAAATGTATCTCCGGGTCCCTTTTGTCAAACCGATCCATGAGCCTCTATGTGAATTCACTGTAAGAACTAATGGTGTTGTGACCCAGTGTCACCCAGTATCACTAACCCATGGTACCACCACTCATGAGCCTCTCCGTCCAGATGTAAGGTAGCCAATTTAATGGCATCTGTCTTTTTCATAGGGTTGAGTTGGAAGTAAGTATCCAACTTCTAGATCCATATTCTCGCTGAACACTCACGAGTCCCTTCAAAATTAGGGATGGTCAACCTGCCCACAGTTTTCTGCAATTCATAGTTCTGGGTAAACCCTTTGTTAAAATTCCTTGGCCGGTTCCTGCTTTTTATATTGCAGAAGTCTGAAATAAATAGTAGAATGGAACTTGGCTCCCAAATCCCTATACTCTTGTAAATAAGCCCCAGATGGTTCACTAGGTTCTGTTGGCATGACTGGTCCAGCTATTGCATTCTACAGAAAGTGAGGCATAGTAGGTCTAGATGGTTTGTTGTATATGTGAGGCGTGTTTTGCATATTAGTGTATGCATGTTTCCCGCTACTATTGGTAGATCCTCTATCCACTGGTGAAAGAGGTATACTGCTATGACCCTGTTCTGGCTTAAGAGCCAACCTGTTTATGGCATGCAATACTTCTTTCTGCCCTTTAGCTAGGTCATTGAATGCACTAACCAAGTTACGAAATTCCAACCTGTCTTCCTCTTCTCCTGTTCCCTTTCCACTGTCAGAGTGTATCCTTGTTGGGTCTATGTCTGAATTGGTATCCTCTCACTGAATATCTTCAAATTCCTGCTCCTCGGTGTATCTTCTCTTCCTCCTTCTATAAGTTACAAAAGTATCTTCTTCTGGATTCATTTACTTTTCATGTTCTAGCCCACAGCTGGCAAGGAACATGCTTTGATACCACTGTAATATCCCAACTGATATTCTATTGTACTTGGATAGTATATTTGTTGTTCAGATACTCAAATAGTGCTGGAAAGATGAATAAAATGTGCATGCAAAAGTGTCGTGCCAAATGGCCCTAGAATACAGCTAATATGGAGAGATAATAGGGCACATGTTTTTAGTAAGAAGATATACACATACCATTGATAAACAAGCTGATAGTCCTTTAATAGATAAGATGCATGTAGTGTATTCCGGAAGGATGAGATGATAGTGCTCCTCTCCTGAATTTGACGCCCAACTACAAGATGCCCTCTTTCTGTAGATGTTGATGTTTTTGAAGGAGAAGTGATCTGTTATTGCTGAAACTTTGTGGGGATGATGGTCTAGACCTTCCGGAAAAGTGGGAAGGCACATGCAGAGATTTTGCCTCCCCTAAGACATCTAGTGAATTGTTTTGCTCTGGAGGATGACGGCTCCCTTCCTCCACGAATATGCTGGTGGTTGCCCCGGATATGCAAACTATGAACTGATAATCACCTAGTATCGTGTGATGAGTCTGCTGAGAGAGATAGTGAAGACATGCAAAGGAAAGACTAAGATTCTGTGTCCCAACAAATTCTTTTGGGGTTTTCTAGCTGTTCCCTAGCTGCAAAATGTGAACCTGCAAATAAATCTCCCTCTGTGTGCTATATCACTGAAGATGAATGAATATGGTGAATACTGATGATAGGCATTGATGATATATCCTAAAGTGATTAGGGAAGATAGATTTCACTGCCGAAACCCCTTGTTAGCTGAAGACCTTCGTCTCCAACCCCAACTTGTTGTTGCGGCACCTGCTGCTGTTGCTCTAGAAACCAAGCTCAACAATAATAATCATAGATAATCTCTTTGGTTCAATGACCCTTCTTATATTGCTTAGCATGTATTTTAAGGGTTTGTGCTTTACTTTTGCATGCATGCAATTCTAATTTCTTGTTGGCATTAAGCCTAAAGAAATAAGGCTTTCTTTACCATACTGATGACTTAATACTGAATGATTGCTCTGTTCTGCTCTAGGTATCAAATGTTTGAGTCAATTCCCTTTTCAGGTAGTACCTGCTCGAACCTATGGGAATTAAATAGGTTAGCGGGTGTTTTGGTGCTTAAGTAGAAGAGGACATTACATAGGAAATATCAATAGCCTATTTAAACAAGAAATAGAGTATACTTCAGTGGCCATTATAATTGACCAATAGCTGGCTTGTGTTTGGCACAATAGTGTGTGGTTGATTGGCATATTGCACATCAACAAATTTATTTTGAGTAAAACTCATGTTATTTAACCTGCACAACTAGTGACCCATTTGGAAGCCCATATATTACCACATTTGTGCTTACCCACAACCCTCTTGTTTGTTTTATAAATTTATATGCATTTTGTATCATTGATCTATGCATGAATGCTTGTGATATTGAGTCCTTGGTTCTAATTGTTCCATCTTCATCTACTTAATATGTAGTGAATAGAAACTAATTTCTTAGCTTTCAATTGGGGCAGGACAGTAGGTCATTTGGTATTGAAGGTTACCATAAGAGTTCATTCCTTAAAAATACTATAAATGCATCTTAACATTACTTGCTTTTCCATGCTTATGTGCAAGTAAGTTGAAATTTGAAACTCAAACACCATAAAATGAAATTCATACATGTAAAAGTTATGTTTGATCTCAGATTCTCATGCTATTTAGTTTTTCCAGATTTACTTTGTGACTATCCTATGCTTAAAGCACTCAAGATTATATTTCAAGGATGATCTTACTGCTCCCTATTAAAATAGTTCATTATTTTGTTCATAACAACAGTTTATTAAGTATTTCAGATCTCTAACTGTTCCTAAATGTTTCATATGCATTTAATAATTTATGTGCTATGAATTTATAATTTAATTGCCTTTCTTTTGCATATTTCATGATTGGAAATGTGGCAAATGCCATTTGTCAAATTTGGGATGTAGTATGACAATGGACATATATCATGATAATGATTCATATCAATATCAATATGCAATTTGAATTTCAAGCAATTTGCAATGCCAATGTGTGTTACAATTTACTGTTTACTTGTTGAACAATGAAAACTTTATAATAACTATTAATATATAATATAATTTATAAACTTGAAAA
>LPNX010044223.1:9308-24618 GCA_001517045.1 Pseudotsuga menziesii
AGCATTTAAGGGAAGCTTAAATTTTGTGTAAATGAAATTTAAAAGTGTTGAAGGTGGGTATTGATTGAACGCCTTTATGAAGGTGTGTAAATGTAGGGGCCAATAGTAAAAGAAATAGGGGATTCACAGTCACTGGTTACCTACAATATCTCTTACGATCCTGCCATGTTCATTCCTCTTACATACTCTCAATGGTTTCAATTAAGACCCTAACCAATGCAAATATCATTTGTTTGTACTACAATGACTTATAATTTTGTTTCCACCACTTAGGAGCTATGGAACTTTTTGAAGTGTATAAGCAATTTAATAAGCATAGAAACTTTCAAGTCTTTTAATATTGGATTCCTGCTTTAAGAGAGATTGCACAATATTCAATGACATTCAATACAAATGTCTCTCCCAGATTTAATATATACCTCAAACGTTCACCAACATTTCTCTATATAGTATGAGTCTTTCATAATTCTCACATGAATTTGTAGCTTATGTCGATTTAGATTTTCTCTCCCCAACCTGTAGTCGTTTTCCTTTAAATCCTAGTCCATCCCTTGAAACAAGAGATTATGTGTTTCTTTTGTAGTTGCTCCAATAAAATATGCACATTTATCTGCAAGTCAGATGCAACAATTCCTCAAGGAAGAGGATTCAGAAACAACTTTACGATATGGAAAAGGGAAAGGGTCAGTTCCATTTTGGGGGAGGAGGATGAAAAAATTCAAACCCCTTGCTGCTAGAAGATGACAGTCTAGAAACACCTTTAAAATTGAGAGTGGATCCATTACCATTAATTTCATCAATTGCCATGACTTATCCAAGGAATGTCCACAAGGAAAATCACCCCAATCAAATGATTCCTTCATGCAACCAACTAATGACTTATCTAATAAGAAATCATTCACATAACAATGACAAATATATAGGAACATCCTTAGATGAAAAACGTCCTCCAGAAGGCTGGTTGTTTAACCTAAATGTGTCCACTTGGAAACAAACTCCAACCTAAAAACAATACTCCAACCTAAAAACAAGACTCCAAATGGGAGCACTTTGCAAGGGAAGTGTCCATATATGTGAAACAAGGGTCTTCTGTCCAAAAAGTCCCAAATAAAGGATACAAATTGAGACAAACTTTCTGCAAATGATGGGGTTGTTCCAATACTAAGCCAAATAGACTCTAAAAGGATTTCATCCAAGGATTAAGGGGTGCAACTGTGCTAGGAAACCCCTCCTATGTTGAACGCTGGCTGGAACAAGACATAAAAATAGCTTAAACTAAGGAGGTCACCCTTTTATGGATCAATTTTCCAACTGAGACTGTATTATGAGGTTCCTGCTACATGTTTTATGGGGCTATAAGGCTATTGTGATAGATGTTTGAATAATTTACCTTATACCCTTCCTAGAATCTTAGATGAGGGCTATTTTATGCCCAAAACACCTAAAATTGCTATATCAAGGGTTTGCATTGCTGATTTCCCTCAAAAGACCACCCATATTTGAATTCAAAGCCTCTTCATTATTGTTTTCATGATCAAACTTCAATATGGACACGTTTTAAATGATGGTGTAAACCTCAAATCTCCCAGCATTAGCTTAAAACAATGCAGATCTTAAAAATGATGTTTTTTACCACTGTTTATGCTTTAAAACTGCCTAGAACTCACCAAAACTTGGTTTTGTTGTTGATTCCACATACATGCAACACCAAAACTGTTTAGAATAATCACATACTTGAATTCAAGCCTCTCTTATTGCTGTTATAAGGGGGATTCATTTTTCAGTTATGATGGATTGCCATGGCTTAGTTCTCTCTTCATGGTTCAACATATTGTGATGATGTTATGAGTCTAGTGAATGGATATGTTGTTGTTTGATTGTTGTTGGCCCAGGATGCACACTGCTTAGCACACAATGATATATTCTATGGGGAATGCTTAACATATTTTACCTTTCAATAACCCTCCAACAACAACCGATGGGGTGTGCTTAGTATATTTCAACAGAGGGTATGGAACATACTATGTTTCCAATAGAGTTTTCTCCAACAACTAAAACTGTAACATGACATTAACATGGAGAATAGATACATGCACCCAAGTGCAATCCACTTAATTTTCGTGCCATGTTGGAGGTCAAAGGGAATTTGCAATCCACCTTTGGCCCAAATATATGTTAGGTAGTTATGCATTGATTGCAAGGAAAAGATGATGTATAAATCATTCTCAAATTGATTAGAATGTGTGGATCTAAGAGGGATTCACACAACAAGCCTAGAGAAGGTGCTGAGAATTTAGGCTAAAGGAGATTGATGAAAACACTACCTAAAATTTGTTCCAAGTGTTAAACAAATACATAGGAGGAAAACCAAGGCTTTATATAATCTTTGGAAGCAAGACATGAAAGTAGAATATTTGGTAATGGCATCATAATAATAATGAATAAAACTATGTAATTTGTATCATGGTAATGGATTTATTAGTGGAACTATTTTTTCATCTTCCTTAATTAGTTGTAATCACGTGTGAATTTGATTATAACTTGAAACATGTAAACATACACCGGCCTAAAGAAATTTCCCAATTGGCTTGATGATGAGTTCCTACATAGGTCACGATTCCATAGTGGAGATAGCATAAGCTTGTTGTCTCCGACATGTACACAAGATTAATTTCACTTTGGCATTCTCTTTCGTATGTTTTGAGGGTATTCTAGGCATAAATGACTTTACTTTTCATAATGTAGAGAGGTAGTAAGATGGTTACCTAAACATAACATGCATAGATTCTTTTGCTAATATGTTTTATATTGCTAGTTTATTGGGTACTAATAACAGACCCTGGGTATACCAAGCCAAGAAGAAATAAACATTTAATGGAATCTTAAATGTTGTATAAATGAAATTGAAAAGTGTTGGAGGTGGGTATTGATTGAACGCCTTTATGAAGGTGTGTAAATGTAGGGGTCAGTAGTAAAGAAAGAGGGGCTTCATAGTCATTGGTTACCTATGATATATCTTATGATCCTACCATGTTCATTCCTTTTACATACTCTCAATTCTTTCAATTAAGACCCTAACCAATGAAAATACCACACGTTTGTACTCCAACAACTTCTCATTTTGTTTCCACCACTTGGGAGCTATGGAACATTATGAAGTAAGTGTATAAGCAATTTAATACACATTGAAACTTCCAAGGCGTTTGATATTGGCTTCCATCTTTAAGAGAGATCGTGCAATATTCAATGAAATTCAACACAAATGTCTCTCCTAGAGCTAATATATACCTCAAACTTTCACCAACGTTTCTCTATATAATATGAGAGTCTTTCAGAATTCTCACATGAATTTGTACCTTATAGAAATTTAGATTTTCTCTCCCTAGTCTATAGTTGATTTCCTTAAACAACCTTATTCATCCATTAAAACAAAAGATTATGTGTTTCTTGTGCAGTTTCAATTTGAGAGTTTAATTATGCAAGATGTTCATATTTGTTGTTGCCAACAAAGTTTTCTCCAACAATTAAAACTTGAATAACTCATTAAAATGACAAACATATACATAGATCCATTTGCATGGTGAAGGTTACAGCCTCACTTAAGAACCTAAGGGTGTCACAAACCAATCCCTAGTGGAGCACACAACTCACAACCTAATTTACAAAAGTAAACAAAGTGACATTCCATCCCTAGAGGGCACACACAGTCATAGCCCAACCTAGGTAGATTACAGTAGTCACAGGACAACCCTTATAGCGATCACATAGGTCATGTTTTAGTAAGGGAGGCCCACACTAGTCCACGACTAGATCTAGAGAGTTTATATAGTCCATGAAATAGCTAGGAAAAACCGCCATAGTCTACAGCCCAACCGGGAAAGATCAACGCAGTCCAAAGTCTTCCTAAAGAAGAGACACTATAGTCAACGAATCAACAAAAGAGGTCACCAAAAATCACAAATCAGGATTAGAAGGGTTCTAGAAGGTCATGGACTAGCCCTACAGGGATTATATAGTCCACACTAAGCTATAAAGAGCCCCTACAGTCCACGCCAAAAAGAAATAAGCATTTCCTAAAAGGAATAATCATTTAAGGGAAGCTAAATGATGTATACATGAAATTGAAAAGTGTTGAAGGTGGTTATTGATTGAATATATTTATGGAAACTTTATGGTTCTTGACTTGGTCAATTGAATGAAAAATTCATTGTAGACCTTTTTCATTAGTATCTTTGCATTCCCACCTCTCATTGCTTTGTTAACTCCTCGGATTGAAAACAAAATTTGTAGCAGTTGACAACATCAATTTAAAACTCCTCTTGGCCAGAAACTCGGCCCATAATACGTTTGAGTCCATGGATCTTTTCTCCAACCTCCTTGGAGGCCAACAATTTGAAGAAATTTTTCGTTGACCTATCTCTAACAAAGATGGAAAAGCCAAGCCATCAATAAAATCTTGACTGCAATTTATGGAGGGTAGATAAGAGCAACTCTCATACACACAAAGAATTATATTTTATGCATCGATTAACTAAAATAATCATGTGCTATGAAGTACTTCATCATTGTAGAGATGAATTAATTTAACATCAATGGCTCTCCTATACTGTGAAGAATCTAGATGTCATGAAAAGCAATGGCTCGATTGCTTACTTAGCAATGGGTGTGATAAAAACGATGTCTTGAATCTTGATTGTGCTTATCACTTGATTTGGTCTTAGAAAACTTGGTATAACACTATTTCTAATTAAGACATATATCTTCCTAAAAGGTTATCTTGGAAAGGACTCCTATGTTGAAGAGAACTCTAGGATGAAGCCACAAAAACCTAGAAGACTTGGACTAGTATCTCACATGATTTTGTCTTGGATAAAAATGACCATATTTCTTGTTAAGAGATTTAGAATTTGATCCCCACTAATGAATCTTATAATATTAATATTCATATCCTTAGAATTTGATCCCCACTAATGAATCTTATAATATTTATATTTATATTCTAAGCCCTAGTTGGTGAGATTGGATGTAAATATATGCGAAACCCATATGTGTTTACAAACTGAAGAAACTTTACCAACTTTTTCATACACTGAATTTTTTTCTAGGACACACTCAATAGATATGGAGATATAGGGGAATCATTAACACCATTCAATTCAATACCCTTTTGGATAAGAAACCCCGAGTGGGGGGTATATATTCTTCCAAATTCACCCAGGATTTGCACCGAACCCAACAACCATGATGGGTACATATGATGACGCACATCCACAAGTGTAAGCACAAGAACTAGAATTTCACTTTGTTAGACTTCAATAGTGGTGTCTATATTAGCTACCCACTTTCACCAATCTAACAAGCCACCATTGATAATTTTTTCTATGTAGCCTTAATAAACTTATCTCATATTATCTTATCTACAAGTATTCCAGGTAACAAAACTACAATATTTTGTCATGGTCAACTTGAAAGACGTGATTATCATCATATGGTAATTGGCCAGGACTACATGGAGATTTAATATTGTCTCTATCCTTAATGCTAAATTGTTCCAATGAAACTTAAGCATTCCTCACTCACACTAAAATTTGGAGTACTTTGATCTACTTGATCCTTCTCCGCCACGCTACCTGCAGTACACATGATCTATTTGCAGGATGATAAATCCCAATCACTTTAGGACCTAAGTCCAAGGATGATGCAATCCTCCATCAACATGATTGATGAAATCGACCAGCCGAATCATCTACAACTAAATGTAGATCTCGACTACACCCAGTTCCAACCCTATCATCCGTGAGGACTCATCATAGAACATCCATACCACTAAGGTTAGGACCACTCCCAAGTGAGTGTTATACTATGGTATCTACACTTAAGTGTAGGCATACTCTTCCAAGCAATATTATTGTCTGCAGAGCAGATCTTTACTGCATACAAAAGGTTGGCTCATCGTAGAACATCCATACCACTGAGGTTAGGACCACTCCCAAATGAGTGTTATATCATGACACCCAAGAGGACTCATCATAGAGAATCCATACCATTGAGGTCAGGGCCACTCCCAAGTGAGTGTTATTCTATGGAATTTACATATGAATGTAGGCATACTCTCCATATAGGAGTATGGTCTGCAAAGTAGATCTCGACTGCATAAAAAATGTTTTTCCTCTCATAGAGAATCCTTAGTACTGAGGTTAGGACCACTACTGAGCGAGTGTTATTCTATGACATCCATAAATTAATGTGGGTACTCTCCATGCAAGAGTGACATCTGTAGCGCCATCTTTAATAAGGACCACTCTCATGAATATAGTGTTATACCCGCCATGCTCAAGTGAGGATACTATCATCCAAAAGTAAATGTCAGACCTTCATCGTCACTTCCATCCATCATCAATGTCATTATCATCATTACTCCCCCTTTCCTGGGAGGTTCCATATTATCAACCTCCTTCCCCTTTGTACGAGGAGGGTTCATGTCTTCGACCTGATCTTCCTTTTTGAAGAAGGTCTATATCTTCATCATTTGTATTTCCATCACAGTTCTTCCTTGCAAGGAAGGTGTTTTCTAACTACACTAAGCTTGTCATGAAAATATTCAAACTTTACTCAAGATAGAGGCTTAGTTGGTAAATCAACAACTTCCTCATCAGTACTCACATATTGGAGCTTAATAGCTCTTGCTTGTACCATATCCCTTATATAAAAATATCAGATTTCTATGTGCTTCAATTTGTCATGGAACATCAGATTCTATGTCATCTTTATACAACTCTGGTTGTCACAAAGAATTACTGTGGTTTCCATGTCCATGTCAAATAATCTTGACATTAGCTTCCAAAGCCATATCGCTTCACAATAAGTGAAGCAAGTTGCAATGTACTCTGCTTCAGCTGTACTGAGAGAAACACTGGACTGTTTCTTACTAAACCATGAGATCATGGTATATATCAGGCAATAACATCCACCTGAAGTGCTCTTTCTATCTGCGGCAATTCCTGTCCAATCTGAATCCGTATATCCATACAATTTGTAGTCATGATATCTCCCATAGTAAAGTCCCAAATCAATCGTACGTTTTAGGTACCTCATCACATGCTTTGCAACTATCAGGTGAACTCGTCTAAGTTTAAATAGATACTAACTCAATGTGTTCACAACAAAGCATATATCTAGCCTTGTGTTGGTTAGACAACAAATTCAGGTTGGTGTACATGGGTGTGGCCATGGCTTTACAATCCAACATATCAAATATTTTCAAGTTTTCTACTGCATACTTTCCCTAGTTCAGAAATATTCCTTCTGGGCTCTGCCACACTTTGAGCCCTAGGAAATAATGCATCAATCCAAGATCTTTCATCTCGAATTCTTCAGCTAGCTTCTTCTTTTAATCCTTGATCTGTTTCTCATTTCTAGTAAGAAATAGATCATCCGCATACAACAATAGTATGACTGGTTCATCACCCATAATATTCATATAAATATTATGATCAACTTTACTCCTGGTAAATCCCATGCTTATCAAGAAGCTATCTATTCTACCATACCAAGATCTAGGAGCTTGCTTCAGTCCATACAGAGCCTTTTTGAACTTGCATACATGAGTCGCTCTGTCTTCAACTTCAAATCCTTGTGGCTGTTCAATGTAAACCTCTTCCTCAATAACACCATTAAGGAAGGTTTTATTTACATCCATTTGGTGTAAGTCCCACTTCATCATGGAGGAAAGTGCCATGATAGTACTGATGGAAGTGTACCTTGATACTGGAGAAAATGTCTCTTCATAATCCATCCCCTCTTTCTGAGAGAATCCTCTAGCCACAAATCTTGCTTTGTACTTTTCAATACTTCCATCAACAACATGTTTTATCTTGTAGATCCATTTCAAAGATACCACTCTTTTGTTTTCTGGTTTGGGAACAATATCCCAAACATTATTCTTCATGATCGGCTAATATTCTTTCATCATTGCTTCAACCCATTCTTTCTTCTGTGCAGCTTCCTCATAGCTGGTGGGATTTTGATCTACAAGATCACACATCAAAGCTACATAACTGGAATAAGGCTTTGATCTTTTGCTGGTTCTTGTGGAGCCTACTAGCACTCCTTATCTTTCTGCATCTTCTATGATTTCTCTTACCCAAGCAGGTTTTCACTTTTGAGAGATATCCAAAGTAGGGGGCTCCTGCGGTTCTATCATTTCATGATCCTAAGATGCTACTATTTCAGGAGAGGGTTCAACTTCTATCATTCCGGGAGGTACATCTTCTTCATGTACTTCTTCAATCTGAGACCTTCTAGACTTCTTAAGAGCTGTCTCTTTGTAAAATTTTACATCCCTACTAATTTTGATATGATGGAATCCTGAAATGTATATTCTGAAGGCTTTGGAGACTTCACAGTATCCATCAAATATTCCCTTCTTTCAAAAAGGATCCAGTTTGGTTCTCTTCTCTTTTAGAATATGTACATATATTGGGAAACCAAATATCTTGAGATGGCTCACTTAAGGTTTCTTTCCTATATACATCTCTTCAGGAGTCCTAATTCCAAGAGCACTATGAGATAATCTATTCTGCACATACAACTATTCTTCCTGCTTCAACCCATAGGTGCATAGGGAGGTCTTGGTCATGAATCATGGTCTTCACTGCTTCCATGATAGTTCTATTCTTTCTTTCGCAACACCATTCTCTTGGGGATTATAGGGAGTGGTTAGTTCCCTCTTGATTCCTTCCTCCTTACAGAATGCTTCAAATTCCTTTGAAGTATATTCTCCACCATTATCTGATATCAATGTCTCGATTCTCTTTTCTGAGCGGTTCTCTATCAAGGATTTGAATTCCTTGAATTTCCTGACCACTTCAATCTTATTCTTCAAGAAGGATATCTAAGTATTTCTTGAATAGTCATTAATAAATGTGCCATAGTACTCATATCAACTTAAGGACCTAGATGTGCTTAGACGAGGTGAGTTGGTTGGTTCAACTGATTTATGGAGATCCCAAATCTTCACCCTTCAAATCCTACTTGCAAGGTTGTAGCTCTACAAAATTTATGAATTTGGTTTTCTGTTTTAGGGCCAAACTAGGGTTTGTCCTTATCAAAGCTTCAAACACCCAAAAAATTTGATCTAGGGATTAATAGATGCACTCCATGGAGGCACAAATTTCTATGCAAGAAAATATTTATAACTCCAACTTTTGTAGAAACCCTAATTTCTTTCAGAGAGGGAGGAGAGAGAATTTCACCTTGTGAAAGGTGATTTAATCAGGTTAGCTCGGATACCATGTTAAGATTTCATATGCTAGACTAGATTCATTAGTGTTCAACTCAAATATCATAGCAACAACATGGCCAGAATCATTGATAGAAACACAACCACAAGATAGACACAATATTTATCCTGGGAAGCCCTAAAGGGGAAGAAAATCCAACAAAAATTTCTCTTTATAAGATGTATAAAAGACAACCCCCCCAAAAAATGTGTTCTCCTCCTTCTGTTCTCTCTCTCTCTCCTATACACTACTCAAGTGAGTGAGTTTGTGTTCAAATAATAACCACAACTCCTCTATTTATACACATTGAGCCAACTAAATTTTACCCTAATCAAGTCAAACCTAGTAAACTATCTGGGTCGACTTCCCCTAGGAAGACTCAAAATAATATATTATATTATTCATTAGGGTACTAAATACCTGAATTACAATGGAGGATTTACCTCATGACTCTATAATGACCAAATACAATAGTAACACCTTGTCGAAGGAATAATAACAACTCCCTTGGGTTATATCAATAAAATACATTTAGAATATCCTTTGAAGTTACAATATTTCAACACTAAGTTACTACAAGATCCCTTCATATACCTTAATTATTTAACATAACTCGTAATATTAATAGACATACCTCAGTATCCATCCAGAAAACAAAATCAATCCATTTCTTTTGCTGCATCACCTTTTTCTCTAAGTTATTTGGATGCCTTCCATATTTTTGTTCCTGCCAAATTAGTACATATAGAGAGATTAGATAAGAATGAAATTATTTTACTACAACATTTATAAGAAGAAATATTTAATATTTAATATACTTACAAAAGTTGTTATTAGTGCTTTTAAACCTTTTTGGTGACTACGATGAGGGGCCTTTGACTTTGCAACCCTCGCCTTGGAGGCCTTGTCCTTATACATAAACCAGTTGAATTCAATTTCACACAAATTAATGTTTAATATGTATTAATAGATTTGAAATATCATATTGAATGAAAAATTCAATACTTTAGTAATATTCTCTCTTGTCTTTCTTTGTGCTTCCAACTTCTCATGGGATTTTGCCAATTATTTCCATACCTTCATAGGTATGTCAGATGACATTTGTTTAAGCTTCTGATCAAGGATATTTATTTTATTTTTCTGGTTTGGTTGCTATGAAACCTTTTACAATTTTTATCCATTTGCGATTTTACCTTTGTCACTGACCAACCAGCCCCAAATTCACTCTCCATGTCCTATATCACCATCTTTATCAAGTGAAGTGGGATTTTAGAGAAGCTGAGATGAATATGGTGTCTAAATATATGAAGGAAATATTTTTTTAGCCTAATATTGAAATAGGGTCAGCTCTATCTTAGTACCTAAAATATCGACACATGATTCATAAGTTGAGATGAAACAAGAATTTGCGATGCCAGGTGTTGCTAGGACATTAGAAAATGCATCGACACACTGTTCTTGATTATTGGATTCTACTGCTAATGATCTTTTCTTGGATATTTTTCTTGACCCTCAACTAGATGGGGAATTTATTGATTCCCGTAGAACTTGTTGATTACATGGATCTGGTTGATGAATTTGAGATGATTTTGTTTTGAGGAAACTGATTAAGGATTCAAGATATAAATATTGGATTTTTGTAGTCAAATTTTAGATGGTGGTAATTTTCCTCTATATCATCATTAATGTTATGAATAGGATCATCACCCTCATCATTGTTTCCATCCCCAAAGAAACTTGTGAGCATTTCATTCATTCCATCTTCCTACATTTCATTTTCGTCATCACGTTCACTCTGAAGATGATGAGGCATTCATCATTTATTTCTAAATTTATAAATTCTTAAAACTTTTCAGGTGGAATTTCTCTCTTCAATGCTTCTCTTCTTCTCTTAGTATGGTTTAAAGGATGAATTGGTTCATCATGTTAAATGCAACAATGATTTAATAATTGATCATAACAATTATTGGTTAAAACATTGAAATGTAGAATATCCACAAACAACAATTATCTCAAAATATTCATTCCGTGTAGTATTTTCATGACTAACCTCTTCATCATTGTGCTCATTTTTTGTTGGATATGCAGACTCCATTGTCATATCTTCTTCCACCCATTATTTTCTGCGTGATTTAATAGTAGGAGGCCCATGTCCATGGACAAATTGTTGTATTGGTCTAACAAAATGCATCAATTTCTCATTTTCTTTGATTGCATTATCAACCTAAAATAAGCAACACATGAATTAAAATAAGAAAGATTGGACTACAAAAAAATCAATCTTTAGATCTTGAATCCTTAATCAGTTTCCTGAGAACAAAATCATCTCAAACTCTTCAACCAGATCCATGTAATCATCAAGTTCTATGGGAATCAATAAATTCGTCATCCAACTGAGGTGCGAGTAAAAGATCCAAGTAAATATCATAAACAATAGCAGCTAGTAATGAAGAACAGTGTGTTGATGAATTTTCTAATATCCTAACAACACTTGGGACTACAAATTCTTGTTTCGTCTCAAATTATGAATCATGTGTTCGACCATGATTATGACCATGAGGTACTAAGATAGAGTATGACCATGTTTTAGGGGAGATATGAAGAATGGATGCATGAAAAACCTTCATGAATATGCTAAGGGAATCTTTCCTTCATATATTTAGAGACCATCTTCATCTCACCTTCTCTAAAATTCCACTTCACTTGAAAAAGATGGTGATATAGGACACGGAGACTGAATTTGGGGATGGTTAGTTAGCGACGAAGGTAAAATCACAAATGACCAAAAAATATAAAAGGTTTTGTTGCAACCTTACCAAAAAAACAAAAAAAATATTCAGGATCAAAGGCTTAAATAAAGGCCATTTGACATACCTACGAAGATCTCAAAAGAATTGGTAAAATCCTAGGAGAAGTTGGAAGAACAAACAAAGATTGGAGAGGAGATCACTCAGGTATTGAATTATTTGTTTAATATGATATTTCAAATGTATTAATACATATTAAACATTTATTTGTGTGAAATTGAATTCAATTCGTTTATGTATAAGGACGAGACCTCTAATGTGAGGGTAGAAAAGTCAAAGGCCACTCATCGTAGTGGACAAAAAGGTTTAAAAGCGCTAATAATTTTTTTTATAAGTATATTAAATATGCAATATTTCTTCTTATAGAAGTTTTATTAAAAGAATTTCATTCTTATCTAATTTCTCCATATGTCTTAATTTGGCAGGAATAACAATATGGAAAGAGTCAAAATAACTTTCAAAAAGTGGTGATGCAACAAAATAAATGGATCGATTTTTGGATGGAAACTGAGGCATGTTTGCTAATATTACGAGTTATGTATTTAATAATTAAGGTACATGAAGGGCTCTTGTAGTACCTTAGTCCATAATTTCTTCTAATATGTTGACATCTCAAAATATTGGGGCAGTTTTTTCAACATCCACTATACTTGGTTGGTGTTGATATTCTATAGCTTGTGTTGACTGAAGAGTGAGAGTCATTTCTCTTGCAACAAAAAATGAATTGAATCATAGAGTATGCAAGTTACAAATGTGAGGCCTCCTGGTGGAGCACACAACTCACAACCCAATTTACAACAGTAAACAAAGAGACAGTCCATCCATAGAGGGCATACACAGTTATAGCCCATCCTAGGTAGATTATAGTAGTCACAGGACAACCCTTATAGGGATCACACATGTCACGATTTAGTAAGGGAGGTCCACAATAGTCCACGACAAGATTTAGAGAGCTTATATAGTCCACGACCCAGCTGGGAAAAACCACCACAGTCCACAACCCAATTGGGAAAGACCACCACAATCCATGGTATGCCTAAATAAGAGACACTATAGTCAATGACTCAACAAAAGATGTCACTAACAATCACAAATCAGGCTTAGAAGGCTACCAGAATGTCATGGCCTAGCCCTACTGTTAGTTTTTTATCATTTAAGCTAGCATTAACTTAGTATCTTAACTGAGAGAATAACAAGCACATAAATCAAACACATAAGACAATGAACACACATATTTTCCTTGGGGAAACCACAAAGGATAAAACCCTGCAACTTCCTCAGAGATAGAATCAACACCAAAAGAAAATCCCCAAAAATAGTAAGATGATATCCCAACAGTAGTAGCCTCTTTCTCTCTAGCCCCAACAACTTCTTCTTCCTTAGCTATGCGTTACAACTGAGTGTGAGCGAGTGTGTGATAAATAGAGAGGCTCACTCTCTATTTATAATAATTCCCAACTTGACAATGAATCACTAGGGCTGAATTCTCTAGGAGAGTCTAATAACCCTAGGGCCCCAGAACTACGGGGACTTTAACCCTTGAACAATAGGAGGGTTACCCACAATGACTTGACATGACTTGTTTACATTATTAAATCTACCAATAGGAACATCGGGGCATGACATGACTCAAATACATTACAGACACTTCCCAGAATAAACATCGGGGTACAAGACATAAGATATACAAGTGAATACATTCCTAAGTTACAAATACATCAACACTCCCTCTTAACTAGGAAGGTATTCTTTCGACACAATTTTCAGCACTGGTCTTCTTCTCTGTATTGACTAGATCATCTCATCATCTTCATCTTCAAGCCGTCTTCATCTTCAATTCTTCTTCATCTTCAAGTCATATTCATCTTCAAGTCTTCTTCATCTTCAAGTCATCTTTGTCTTCAAGTCTTCTTCATCATGGGATCTGGATCATCAATCGATCTGGATCACCACTGCTGGATCATCATTACTGGATCATCATCACTGTATCATCATCAAATATGGATCATCATCACATTTTGATCATCACTTGATCTAGATCATCATCATCAGTGCTATCTCAGAATGGCGCTATCTCTCGATTCTTCTCATCATAGGAATTTCTACAGAGCCATCCCTTTTTCATGCTGCTTGTAGGCCTACCCTTCATGTAGGTATTCAGCACTTATATCTGACCCTAAGTCAGAATGGAATGCCTAGCTATTACATCTGACCTCATCTTGTTAGAAAGGCACACCCAAAACTCACATCTGACCTCATCTTCTCAGAAAGGCCCAGCACTCACACCTGGCCATGTGTAAACACATCGTGCCATAATGGATCAACACTTATATCCGACCATGTGCGAACACACCGCATCGGAAGGGCTCTGCACTTACATCCAACCATGTTCAAAAACACTGCATTGGAAGGGCTCTACACTTACATTCGACCATGTTCGAAAACACCGCATCGGAAGGGCTCTACACTTAGATATGACCATGTTTGAAAACACCACATTGGAAGGGCTCTACATTTACATCTAACCATGTTCTAAAACACCGCATTGGAAGGGATCTCAGTCCTAGACTGAAGATTCTTGGTAAATGAACAGGTGCCTCCATTCTCCCATAGAATGGCAACTCAGCACCAAGCTGAGTATTCCTCGTAACTGACCAGGTGCCTCCGTTCCAAGAATGGAATTCAATACTTATATCTGATCATGTAGGAACCAATCCTATAGTCACATCAGAATGGATCAACACTCACATATGACATAAAAGGAACCAAATCCTCTCACCATGTCAGAATGGCTTAACCCTTACATCTGACCATGGAAGGAACCTAATCCTCCCACCATGTTAGAATGGCTCTAGGTCTCATCATTTTTTCCCTTGGAGGGAACCTCGATCTAGAGAACACCAAGCTTCTCCCTGAAGTACTCAAACTTCACTCTGTCCAATGGTTCATCAACACATCATCTATCTGTTCATCCATCGCAACATACTAGAGCTTCACTGCTCCTCTCTGCACCATATCCCTGATATAGTGATACTTGATCTCGATATGCTTCGACTTGTCATGGAACACTGGGTTCTCTGAAAACTTCACACAACTCTGGTTGTTGTTGAAATCAGCATCGGTAGGCATTCTCCAAGATCTGAGGTCATAAGTGACCACCCTGAAGCTAGCCAGGGAGACTTGGAGATTAACCAGTTCTGTGAGTCATGGCAAAAGTCAAGG
>LPNX010044223.1:25411-62699 GCA_001517045.1 Pseudotsuga menziesii
ACAGTTGTCGCAATATATACAAGTAGCATCCAATTGGAGATCAAATAAATCAGACAGAAGCTTTCTCAGCCACACTGCCTCACAACTAGCTGAACAAGCTGCGACATACTCTACTTCAGCTGTACTCAGTGCCACACAGGACTGCTTCCTACTAAACCAAGAGATCACACCTGATCCCATACTGAAGCAACATCCTGAAGTGATCTTCCTATTGTTGGCACTACCTGCCCAATCTGAATCAACATAACCCTCCAGGTTAATCTTTTGATTTACCTAGTACTTGAGCCCATAATCAACTGTACCCTTTAGGTATCTCAGAATATGATTTGCAACAATCAAGTGAACATGTCTTGGATCTGTCAGGAAATGGCTCAAGGTGTTCACAACAAAGAAAATATCTAGTATTGTGTTTGTCAGGTACATCGAGGACCCAATCATCTGATGATACATCGTAGCATCAACTACTTCTGATGAAGCATCACTCAATAGCTTCAGGTTTGATGCTATAGGTGTGATTATGGCCTTGCTGTCGATCATCCTAAATCTCTTCAGAATCTCTATTGCATACTTCCCTTGTCCAAGGAAGATTCCATCCGCATTTTGCCACATCTCCATGCCTAGGGAATAGTGCATCATACCCAAGTATTTCATTTCAAACTCAGCAGTAAGCTTCCTCTTCATATCAGCAATCAAACCATCCATACTTGCTACAAATATATCATCTACATACAGTAGGAGTATCACCGGGTTACCATCTTCAACCTTGTAGGAAAGGCTAGAATCTACTTTACTCTCGGTAAAGCCCAAACGGGATAGAAAGCCATCAATTATGCCGTACCATGTCCTAGGTGCCTGTTTCAAATTGTACAGGAATTTCTTCAATCTACACACATGAGACTCCCTGTCATGTGTCTCAAAATCGAGTGGCTGCTCCATATACACTTCCTCTTCTACTACACCATTCAAGAAAGCAGTCTTGACATCCATCTGGTGTATCTTTCATTTCATCACTGCAGCCAGAGCAAGTACTGATCTGATGGAAGTGTATCTAGCTACAGGTGCAAAAGTTTCTTCATAATCTATTCCTTCTTTCTAGGAGAAACCACGAGCCACGAATCTTGCTTTATATTTCTCAATGCTGCCATCTATAGCATGCTTGATCTTGTAGATCCATTTGGAAGTTACAATGGACTTCCCTTTTGGTCTTGGGACAACATCCCAAACATCATTCTTCATGATCAATTGATAATCTTTGATCATAGCATCCTTCCATTCTTTCCTTTCTGCCACCTCTTCATAGTTGGAAGGTTCTTTATCAATAATGTCACATAGCAAGGCTACATAACTGGAGCAGGACCTAGTTCTCTTCCTTCCTCTATGTGTTTCTTCTGAAGCTCGATATCTTTCTGCACCTTGGATAATTTCATGTACCCAAGCAGGTTTCCTCTTGTGAGGATTCTTCTCCCGAGGTGCATCCACAGGTTCTTGAGGTTCTTCTAATTCTCGATCCTCTTCTTGAATTTCTTCATTCATGGTTGTATCATGAATTCTGGGTGCTTCTGTTTCTTCAGGTTCTTTAGCCGGTCTCTTCCTAGATTTTATGTAGGATGAATCTTTGTCAAATGTTACATCTTTGTTAATGTCAATCTTCTTGAATCCTGGGAAGTATATTCTGTGAGCCTTCGAGATTTCAGAGTATCGCACAAATATACCCTTCTTTCCTGAAGGATCTAACTTCATCCTCTTTCTTTCGGAATGTTTAGGATAGTCGAATATTCTGAGATGGCTGAATTCTGGTTTCTTGCTGGAGAATACTTCTTCAGGTGTCTTGTTCTTGAGTACTCTATGTCGAGTACGGTTTGTTGCATATACCGTTGTTCTGGTAGCTTCTGCCCATAGATGCATGGCAAGATATTGATCATGAAGCATGGCCCTTACTGCTTCCATGATCGTTCTATTCTTTCTTTTTGCAATCCCATTTTGTTGTGGATTATATGGAGTGGATAACTCCCTCTTAGTCCCTGAGTCTTTGCATAGCTCTTTGAGTTCATTTGATGTGAATTATCTGCCATTATTTGATTGAAAGGTCTTGATCTTCTTTTCTGTGTGGTTCTCGATCAAGGATTTGAATTCCTTGAACTTGCTGAATAATTCATCTTTATTCTTCATAAAGTATATCCATGTCTTTCTAGAAAAATCATCAATAAAAGAAACATAGTTTACATACCCGCATAGTGAACTGGATGACATTGGACCGCATAAATCGGAGTGGATGATTTCCAAGATTCCTTTTTCCTTGCTCTTGCTACTTGGAAATGTCTTATTTGTGTTCTTCCCTTTCGCACAAACTAAACTTAGAAATAACACAAAGGATTTATATTACGGCCACAAACTGGAAATTAAAAGAAATAACAAATATTCAACATTTAGTTGATTTTTTCACTTTTATATACCTCGGGCTCTCAACACTTTTGGTTTATTCTCCACCAGCTTGGTCTTTTCTACATTTTCAACTCTATTATGTTTTTTTGTATTATTATTTTATATTGATAACTACTCTAATTTCCTTTACAAAGATACAACTATTTATTTCTCAATAGTTGGTATTCATGTGTTACAGATAGCGTTTCTAACAAAAAAAAGTTCAATGCACCTCGATCCCTCTCGGCTCTTGATAGAGCTTAAATTTGGATCTAGGCTGGTGTATTTATGTAAAAAAGTGACATTTATGTAAATAAAGTGAATTTGTTTTTATACTTTACAAAAGTGGGTCACACTTAAATGATGTATTTAATAATTAATGTTTTTAATTATTAAAAGTTAGTTAAGTTGTAGACCCTTGATTTTGTAAATGATTTTCAACCCTAGATTAGCTAGTTGATGAAGGTAGTTACAAAAGTTAAGTATAAAACAAAGATAGAGGATAAATGAATACACCCACCATCAGTGAAGAGAGAGAAAGATGTTTGATACCAAAGGATAGAGAGAAATACCCTAACACAATTCTCAATGCACTCAATAGAAGGTACAACCACATTTATTGCAGACTGAGCAATCCGTAAATCACATGTGAGCATAATTTTTTAGGAAACACCCTACAACATGTAGAAAGTGCATTTATTGCAGGCTGGCATAAATCCCGATGCATAAGAAATCAACAAAAAGTAAAACCTGTACCACACATTTAACAAAAGTGCAGTTTCATACACCGTACATGTGAGGTCCTACAGTGACAGTACAACAGATTGTCGGCACATATTTAGAGGTAACTTGTTGAAAGTGTTTTTTGGGAATTTCTTTTTGTTCATCTACTTAAATATTGTTTCGGTATTTGACATAAATTTTGGAGTACATTTCACAAGTGTGGTTTTACTTCCCATTAATTTAAATTAAAACCCTAGTTTATGTAAGTCTTTGATAGAATGTGTAAATGAGAAAATTCATTTGATTAAGTTAGATTTTCTTCGTGGTATTAGAGCTGATGGTATCATATTACAGTTTAACAGAGTCATTCTAGAAAATAAGTTTAGCAAGTGTTCTTTAAAGTTCCAGAAAAGTGTTAGATTTGTCTTCAATTAATTTTGGGTTGCAAGTTATTTTCCATGATGAACATTAGGTATGAGGATCCATTGGATGGAGTGTCCAACTACATTTCATGGAAGGTAAGAATTAATGTTGTATTGAAAGAACTTAGAGTTTGGATTTTTATTAATAATGTCATGACCAAGCCAGCACATAAAGATGAGATTGAGGAGTTTGAAGCTCATGAATCCAGGGCCCAGAGAATTATCTTGGATGGGGTTAAAGACCATCTCATACCACACTTATTATAAAATAAAACTGCTAAAAAAATGTGGGACACATTGACCAAGTTGTTCAAAGAAAAGAATGAAAACCAGAAGATGGCCCTAAAAGACAAGCTACACAACATTAAAATGAAAAATGATGAGGGTGTAGCCTCCTACTTGACTCATGTTACAGAATTTAAGGATGCGTTGGAAGTAGTAGGAGGAACCATTCTTGATTCATAATTGGTGAGGATAGCCCTGAAGGGTTTCGCCAAGAAGTGGGAGGTTTTTTATAAGTGTATTGTGGGAATAGAAACACTTCCAAGTTGGTCCATATTGTGGGATGATTTTACCCAAAAAGAAATTTGAGATGGGTCACAGGTTGGCCAAACTAGTGAGGATGTTGAGCAGAATGTGGCACTTGCAGCTGTTGTTCAGGACAATGCACACTTGCAACCTAGGGTCTCTAGGGTTACCTTCTTACTAAGACACTTGTAGACAATCATCTTATCTAGAAAATGAAATAGGAATAGGAAGGAGGATTAGCTTACCTGGTTTATGACAGTTGATCCAAGCTTGGTCTCCTCTTTCAATACTCTTCAAAGCTTCCAAGGATTCTCCAAAATATGAATTATTCCAACAATATCTCATATATATACTAATGGTTAGTGAAATGCATATTCATAATAACATAATTAAAATCATCCATAATACATCATACATGAGAAAGCAACAATAAAAATATTGGAAGAAGAACTTTCTTTATTCATAAAAAAATAATGGTGAGATTACAACCCATCTTTTGAAACAAGGACTCCTCTACAAACCGAGGACACCTAGTTATACTGCTCCAAGAGGTGTGAAGGCATACAACCAACATAACTTTTCTCTTCTAAAAAATGATTGATTAGCCCCATCCCAAATCCTCTATTTATACATGAGGAAATATAGTGGTTTTGAAAGTTAGGATGGTTGAGACAGTTGAGGTAGTTATGGATTAAGGCTCAATTGATCTCTACTAATCGTAGTTTATATTTTTTAACATTAAATTAAGGTACATGCAAGTATGTATATAGGAAAGGCTTGTATGACACACTCCTTTATTTAAGGAAAGATACATGTTCAAGGTACATGCAGGTTGCATTGCTAATAGTTGTGTATGACAGATGGGTTGCAATACAAATAGTCATGTGTACATCTCTAATATCCAAATGAAAAATATATTAAGCTGTTCATGATTTTATGTATAAATGGTGATGCACATATATAGTGTTTTGGATTACTTCAATCCTAACTGTCCTTTTGTGTCCCAACATATTGGATGTTAGTAATCAGATGGAGAAGTTCCATTTTGGTTGATAACAGATTTCCCCTAATGTGTGAGGTCAGAGGGAAGCGATGGCTGAAATAAATTACACTCTTTTAATATTGGACGACTCAAGTGTCTAGGGCAGCAGAGGAAGTACCTGAAACAAATACATATCAATTTCATATACAAAATCATATCCGAGGATTCCATGTTCAATATAATGGAACACTAGCTCCTTTACAATATTTGATTACATCATATGATACGGGTAGAAGATCACGTATATTACAAAGGTGGATCAAAGCCACAATATACAATAATGAGTCTTCAAAATATGGAAGCCGTGTAACTGATCATAACATAAGCTTACACAACTCAGGTTATAAGTGTGAACCTAAGGTCTTCGTCGAAATCAAAAGGAACCAGTGCAATCCCTACTATGTGAATAGATGTGTTGAAGTCGAACATGGAAAGAACTCAACAGAATGTCAGACAATGAGTGAAACTGACAACTGAAGCAAATGAATCCGCCAATGATGATAGTTAATCCTAAGGTACCATCCTCAAATATCTAGGTCTTCATCTTCAGGAATTACTGATGAGAAACCATACTATGATGAGGAAGGAAATGGATCATCCAATAGATCATAAGAGTGACTAGGAACTGGATACATGAAGGTAGACACAAGTAATACTTGGATAGGATAATGATGCAATCAGGATAATAGTTAGATGAAGGGATAAATCCTTAAACAATGAGCACGACACAGAGATGAACCAAGGCATATTTTCACTTGCAGATAAGACAACTAGACTTATTTGTCATGTAGGAGACATGATCATATTCCCCATGTATAAAGGACAAGTGGAGGAGTAAAGACTCGAAGTGATAGTTGAGCTCAAAGTGTAAACTGAAACATGATTATTAGAAAGTGTAGAGAGTGTTATGTTCAAGGATGACATGCTGCCACTATCTATAACCCAAAGAGAGTACTTATTCCTTATCTTTCATGTTAAATTTTAACGAGTCCAGGAAAGTTAACTCAAGTCTCTCATCATTTTTGACAAGCTTGATAAAGTCACTAATTCATGGATTTTATGAGCATGAACTAGTACCTTATCGTTGGTGTTTTCATATTTTGAGAGCCTGAAAAATTTGAAGAAGACTCCAAGGGGGTGCATTTTCATCCAATTTAGTCTCTCGAGGCTGGAAAAGTATAAAAAAAAGTAAGGCACAACTTTTTCGTACTTAGTCAGGAAGGTCCGAAAAATGTTAAATTACCACCTACCCAATGACCCTTAAAAAGTAGCATATAGCCCAAGTTTTATGAGTGTGAAGGAAGGAAATATCACTCGAAAATATCCATTTTATTATGAGAAATGGGGATTACAACAGTAAACTTGATTCTTTGTTCTTTTCGGTTTAACGAGCATGGAAAAGACAAAGTATAATCAGAATCTTTTTCATGTTTGGGTCTAGAGCACGAAAAAGAGAAAAATAAGCTCATACCCGATGCTCCTTTTCCATAAGTTTAGTCCCTCAGGTTCGGAAAATTTATAAACCTATACCTGAGAATACTCTTCTCAATTCTGAAGAAAAGAGAGTATTCCTTTTTTGTATTATTCCACATGGTCCAAAAAAGTGATAACCTACTGCCAATGTGGATACCTATTCACATATTATTAATGCCCCTAAACATACAAGTTTACTTGTCATTCAAGTCTATTTTGGGGAGTTAGACCTGGGCCTAAAGAAACTCCATAAGGGCGAGGAGCCTTATAAAATAGGGCTAGATTGTAAAAAGAGACCAAAATGAGGCTCAATTTGGCGTAAAAAATAGCTAAGAAGGCTCCCCTAAACCTATGAAAAATGTGGCATGATTACCAAAAGACGAAAAAGTGTTCTAAAATAGGGTACTCATGGAAGGAAGGCCCTATCAACAGAAGAACAATGATATAGATGAGGTAAAAAATGGTTAAACGCCATAGTCCGTGGTCAAGAAGTAATCCTAGGGTTAAAAATGGATAAGGTATAGAGGCATAATGACATATGAAAGACCCAAATTCTACCGTATATGAGCGGATAACAAATTTTAAAAGACTTCAAACCTGTTGCATTAGGAAAAACGACATGGTATTAGTTCAATTATAAAAATAATTTTCAAACTATAGGCTAGAAACCCAAAAATTGAAAAAATTTCTATATATATTTCAAAAATGGAATTAAAACATACCATTTCATTTTTTTACCCAATTTAGCAATATGTTACCTCTAACTTGAATTTATCAACACTGGAAACTGGTGGACGATTTCAACTTTCGCAAGTGTCAAGTTAGCTAGCATTCCCCTCTCTTGCATTCCAACCGTTTTAATTTTCACTTTTATGTGAATTTTTCATGTTTTGAGCCTTCCCTAGGAGGTTGCATAGTACATGCGGGTAGGAAACATATACAGTCGTGTACATGCATTGTACACATGACCTGCACAAAGGAAAATCACGTGTGACATGTGACCTATCTAAAACACAGTCATGTGTACTGCGCAACATAGAAATTTTTAAATTACAAACAAAATTAAAAGAATTTGATATATTCTAATGATTAATGTTGGTCAATTGGGAAGGTTCAAACATGGTTTTAGAATGGAGGGAATGAGAACATGAGGATATGGATGATGATGATCTCTGTGATGCCCCTAATGTGCATGAATTATGACAAAGTGGGTTACTAAATTTCTTTTGCAAATCTCCAATGCGGTCCAATGTCTGCTTGCTTGAACATTTAATTAGCTATTGGGATAATGACCTTGAGACTTTTGATCTTCAAGGTGATATTTTGGAGATAGCTATGGAACACATGTATTTCATCACGGGGTTGTCTCATAGGGGTATGCCTATGAACCTTGAAGCTACTGGTAGGGGTGGTGACCCCATGATTGTCCAAGACTATGTGGACACCTTCCGCATGCCTGGGAGTTAGAAAAAGGTATCATGCATCCCAATTGTTCATATTGCCAAATTCCTACTATAGGTAGTGGTAAGTACAATAGTATAGATTGCAGGATCTTCATCATTACATTTCATGACCCGGACACGAATGAGAGTGGCAGTGGAGTGTTTACAGGGGACTGTGTTTGATTAGTGTTTGGGTATAATCCCAATTATGAAGAAACAAATCTCTGACTATAAGATAGGATGTCGCAAGAATTTTGGGTACTCAAGTATATTAGTGGCATTCTTCTTTGAGAGAGTTCCTGCTATCAGCCCTGCGATACCCCTTCCAACTTTCTCTCGTCATCAGCCTAGAATGACTAGGTGGGCAGAAGTCTTCCTTCACCAAGGTGGTGGAGCATTAGTCCAAAGTCTATACGATGATGAATTCTATGTGTGGTGGAGACGATAGTTACTAGCACTTGAGCAGTTTCCTTACTGAGGTTTAGATTTTCGAGGAGACAATAATATTGTCCTCTCGCCAGGAGGAATATAGGGAGAGATAGGTATTTTGCTTTTTATATTTTTAGTTTTTTATGATTTTTTATCATAAAGTTATATACATATGTATAAGGGTTTTTAATTCATTTTAATGATAAAAATGTAGATGTTAGACCTATACGCCCAGATGGGCATCCAAAGATGTATGTACGACCTGTAGTAGGTGAAGACCAGGGTTTACTGAGGTTACTTGAGGGGAAGTTGCCTCATGAGAAGGGTAGCCAAAGCCATTCTAGTTTACATAGAAGCTCAAGAGGCTGTTGCAGCTGAAGAAGATGATGATGCTAGTGATGCGGGTGATCGGGCATAGATCTATTGGCATTTTATGGATTGCGATTCAATTTTTTTTATATTTTTGTATATTTTTACAGGTGTGACTAGATATTAGGGTCAAAAATCGACCTATATATGGACATATTCTTACATATATATATGCCTGGTTATTTACATGTGTTCCTAATGTATCTATTATTTATATTTTACAAAATGTGTGTTAAGTGCCAATCTAAAATATAGTTCGCATATGCTTTAGTTGATGTATTTTCATTATGTGGAATGTGATTAAATGAAATATAATCAAAATTTCTTTCAAGTTATCTAAACTGCAAAAACTAATGTAACAAGGTAGGGTTTCGCACCTGATAAGCTCAATTGAGCTGGGAAAGCACCAGTTGAGAGTCAAGTCTAACTTCCAAATGGGTGATTCCATGTGACAAGGCATCCCATAACAACTCAATAATAGCCCTGTATTCGGCCACATTATTGGTAGCATGGCCTAGGAAAGAGCCTCCAAAGGAAGCTAGCTGTCTTGAGGGTGAATAAATGACCCATGCGACTGAAGCCATGTTATAAGTATGATGACTAGTGGCACCATCCGCAAAACCTACGAACCAATAAGCTAACATCTGTAATAATCACCAGATGATGTAAGAACACTAACCAGCTAAGTATTGTACATAAAATTACATACAATAAAATACAAGAAAAAGCACTAAGCCTAGGCATAGTACTTCTTTAGGTATAGCCCGTTTCTCGGCTTAGGCAATTTTTTTTCATCAAAATTAGTTAACTCATATTCCCCTTTTGTCTTGATCCCAGAGTAATACAAGCTCCCCGTTAGAGAAAATTCTAGGCTTGACAGATTTATCATATTGGTTTTTAAACCCATTTTTATGAGATTTGTTTGTAGTTAACACATCTTCATGTTGTTCATCTAGATTTTCCAAATGTAGCAAATGTTCTTCTAATTTAGTCATGTCAAGGAGTATGTGAATGGGAATTTTAAGTGATGGAATTTCACACTCAACCAGAGTCGCTGCTTCCACCCTGTGAATGAGTTGGAAAGGAAAAAATGCCGTGGTAGTTTTATCATTGGTCTGGGATGCCCAAAGTGTAGGATATAACATAATTTTCCAATTTGACCAGGCTACATTAATAGTACATTTTAGAATGGTCTTCAAGGTCTTATTGACTTCCTCGACTTAACCATTCACTTGTGGGTAAATGGAAGATGAGTGATCTTGCTTGAACCCTAGCATAGTATCCATTTCAGTCATCATGCTATTCTAGAAACGACTTCCATGGTTAGTGACAATCTCCTTTGGAATTTCGAAGTGAGTGATAATCTTGTTGAAGACTAAAATCCAGTTTCACCGTCTACTCTAAAGGTAGGCATTTTATCCTCCCACTTGGTGAAGTAATCAACAACTACAATGATATATTTGTGCCCCTGATCGGAAACTGGGTTGCACGTAATGTAATGATAAGGATGTGACCGCATTTTCCTGGTATAGAGATGACATGGATTACAGTGCTTCAAAGCCTCCACATGATCTTTAAATATCGTAGGTCAGAAATAACCGACACGTAAAATCTTCTGGTTCGTTGCTAACCCATATAAATGACCCCCATATGCTCCGCTATGGGAATCACTTAGGACACACTTAGCCTCCTCGTAGGAAAGGCACTGATGCAAAACATAGTTTACCCCTCTATGGTACAAAGTATCTAAAATGATAAGGTATTTTTTTGCATGTACATGTAGTTTACGCTTCTCTTCCCTCGAGAAGGCTGCTGAACACTTCAAATTCTAGAGATAGATTGTTAGATTTTTAACATTTAAGCTAGAATTATCTTAGGATATTTTAACTAAGATAATAACACAAACAACAATCAAACACAATAGACAATAGACACAAATATTTTCCTCTGGGAAACCAGAAAGGAGAAAACCCTGCAACTTCCTTAGAGATAGAATCAGCACCAAGAGTAAAAATAAAAAATAGTAAGATGATATCCTTATAGTAGTAGTCTCTCTCTCTCTTGTCCCAACTTATTCTTTCTCTCTCAGTTATGTGCTACAACTTACTGTGAGTGAATGTGTGATAAAATTTAGAGCCTCACTCTCTATTTATACTAATTTCTGACTTGACAATAACTCACTAGGGATGACTTCTCTGGGAGAGTATAATAACCCTAGGGCCCCACAACTACTGGGAATTTAACCCTTGATCAATAAGGAGGGATACCCTCTATGAATTTACATGACTTGTTTACATTATTGAATCTCTTGATAGGAACATCAGGGGATGACATGACTCAATTACATTATAGATACTTTCTAGAATAAACATCAGGGTACAATACATAAAATATACAAGTGAATACATTCTGAAGTTACAAATACATCAACACTGCCTCTTAACTAGGAAGGTATTCTCTTGACACAATCTATTAGCACAAGTATTCTTGTCTGTATCATCTAGATCATCATCAAGTTATCTTCATCGTCAAGTCATCTTCATCTTCAAGTCATTTTCATCTTCAAGTCATCTTTATCTTTACGTCTAGATCATTACTAGATCATCACTAGGTCATCATCACTAGATCTGGATCATCACTGGATCTGGATCATCGCTCCTAAATCATCACTAGGTCATCATCACTAGTGCTATCTCTCAATTATTCTTGTCATAGGATGTTCTACAAAGCCATCCCTTTTTCATGCTGGTTGTAGGCCTAGCCTCGATGTAGGTCTTCTTCAACACTTATATCTAACCCTTAGTCAGAATGGCCCACCCAACACTTACATCTGACCATGGGAGGAACACATCCAACAACCATGTCAGAAAGGCATGCCCAACACTCACATATGACCATGGGAGGAACACATCCAACAACCATGTCAGAAAGGTGCAGCACTCACATCTGACCATGGGAGGAAGAGATCCAACAACCATGTCAGAAGGGCTTCAATACTTATATCTTACCATGGGAGGAACACATCCAATAACTATGTAAGAAGGGCTCAACACTTACATCTTACCATGGGAGGAATACATCCAACAACCATGTAAGAAGGGCTCATCACTTACATCTAACCATGGGAGGAACACATCCAACAAACTTGTTAGAAGGTATTAGCACTTATATCGGACCATGGGAGGAACACATCAAAGAACCATGTCATAAAGGATCAACACTTATATCTAGCCATGTGGGGAACACATCCCACATCCATGCTAGAAAGGCTCAACACTTATATCTGATCATGTGGGAACACATCCCATAGTCACATCAGAATGACTCTACACTTACATCTGATCATGTGGGAACACATCCCACAGTCACATCAGCATGGCTTTGCACTTACATCTAACCATGGAACGAACCAATCCTACCATGTCAGAAAGGCTCTCGGACTCATCACCTCCCCTTGGAGGGAGCCTTGATCTAGAGAACACCAAGCTTCTCCTTGAAGTAGTCAAACTTCACTCTAGCTAATGGCTTGGTAAACAAATCAGCTGTATTCTCGTTCGTTGCAACATACTGGAGCTTCAGTGCTCCTCTTTGCACCATATCCCTGATATAGTGATATTTGATCTAGATATACTTTGACTTGTCATAGAACACTGGGTTCTTAGACAACTTCACACAACTCTGGTTGTCGCAATATATACAAGTAGCATCCAATTGGAGATCAAACAAATCATATAGTAGCTTCCTAAGCCACACTGCCTTACAGCTAGCTGAATAAGCTGTGACATACTCTGCTTTGGCTATACTCAGTGCCACATAGGACTGCTTCCTACTAAGCCAAGAGATCACACTTGATCCCATACTGAAGCAACACCCTAAAGTGCTCTTTCTATTGATGGCACTGACTGCCCAATCTGAATCAACATAAACCTCTAGGTTAATCTTTTGATTTGCCTCATACTTGATCCCATAATCAATTGTACCCTTTAGGTACCTCAAAATATGCTTTGCAACAATCAAGTGAACATGTCTAGGATCTGTCAGGAACTGGCTCAATGTGTTCACATCAAAGCAAATATCTAGTCTTGTATTCATCAGGTACATTAGGGACCCAATCATCTGATGATACATCATACCATCAACCGACTCTGATGAAGCATCACTTAAAATCTTCAGGTTCAATGCCATAGGTGTGGTCATGGCCTTGCAGTCCATCATCCCGAACCTCTTTAGGATCTCTACTACATACTTCCCTTGTCCTAGGGAGATTCCATCTACATTCTGCCACACCTCCATGCCTAGAAAGTAGTGCATCACACCCAAGTCCTTCATCTCTAACTCAGCAGCAATCTTCCTCTTCGTATCAGCAATCAACCCATCCACACCTATAACAAACAGATCATCTACATATAGTAGGAGTATCACTGGGTTCCCTTCTTCAATCTTGTAGTAGAGGTTGGAATCTGATTTACTCTTGGTAAAGCCCAAAATGGATAGGAAGTTGTCAATCCTGCCGTACCATGTCTTGGGTTCCTATTTCAAATGGTACAGGGATTTCTTCAATTTACACACATTAGTCTCCCTGTCATGTGTTTCAAAACCGAGCGACTGCTCCACATACAATTCCTCTTCCACTACACCATTCAAGAAGGTAGTATTGACGTCCATTTGGTGTATCTTCCATTTCATCATTGTAGCTAGAGAAAGTATTGTTCTGATGAAAGTGTATCTGGCTATAGGTGTAAAAGTTTCTTCACAATCTATTCCTTCTTTCTAGGAAAAGCCATGAGCCACAAATATTGCTTTATATTTCTCTATGCTACCATCTGCAGCATGCTTGATCTTGTAGATCCACTTGGAAGTCATGACAGAATTCCCCTATGGTCTAGGGACAACATCCCAGAAATCATTCTTAATGATCAACTGGTACTCCTCGATCATATCATCCATCCATTCTTTCTTCTCTGTCGCTTCTTCATTGTTGGAAGGTTTTGTGTCAATAATGTCACAAGGCAGGGCCAGATAACTGGAGAAGGACCTAGTTATTTTCCTCTCTCTATGTATTTCTTCTTGAGTCCCATATATTTCTACACCTTGGATAGCCTCTCGTACTAATGCAGGTTTCCTCTTGTGAGGATTTTTCTCTTAGGGTGGATCTACATGTTCCCGGGGTTCTTCTATTTCTCAATCTTCATCTTGATTTGCATCGTTCATAGTTGTATCTTGAATTATGGGTGCTTCTGTTTCTTCAGAGTCTTCAACTGGTCTCTTTATGGATTTGTTGTAAGCTGAATCTTCGTGGAATGTTACATATCTTCTTATGTTAATCTTCTTAAATCCTGGGAAGTATATTCTGTAAGCTTTCGAGCTTTCACTGTATCCCACAAATATGCCCTTCTTTCCAGAAGGTTCTAATATTGTCCTCTTTTATTTTGGAATGTGTATGTACACTGGTCAACCAAATATTCTAAGACGGATGACTTCTAGTTTCTTGTCGGAAAATACTTCTTCAGGTGTCGTGTTCTCAAGCACTTTGTGTGGAGTACGGTTCTGTACATACACCGATGTTTTGGAAGCTTCTGGCCATAGATGCATGGGAAGATCTTGATCATGAAGCATTTCCTTTGCATCTTCCATGATCATTCTATTCTTCCTTTCTATAGCCCCATTCTGCTGTGTATTATATGGAGTGGTTAACTCCTTAATCCTTGAATCTCTACATAACTCTTTGAATTCATTTGATGTGAATTCTTCCCCATTGTCTAATCGAAAGGTCTTGATCTTCTTTTCTGTGTGGTTCTCGATCAAGGATTTGAATTCCTTGAAATTGCTGACATTAGAGGAAGTTTGAGGTCTAAAATGGTTAAAATAATAAAATAGTAGTTAAAATAATAAAATAATATTTATTAATTTTGGAGGAAAAAAGAAAAAAACTACTTTTTGTGTTCGTATTTTCGACATATCTCCCTGTTTTTTTACTCAAATTTCGATCAGGAGAGCTTGTTGGATGCAGAATTTGATTCCGCATCCAACTAGTACCCACATGGAATAATTTTGATGGACCCATAAACCCCAAAAATAAGAAATACCTGAAAAAATGTGATGATGATGTCATCATCACGTTGTTTCAGGTATTTCTTGTTTTTGGGGTAGTGGGGTCCATAAAAAATATGAAGTGTGGGTACTCTTTGGATGCGAAATATGTTGATGTAATTGTATATTTGGAATGTATTCACTTTTATTTCTTATGTATTGTAACCCAATGTTTATTCTAGGATGTATTTGTAATGTACTTGAGTCATGTCATGCCCCGAGGTTCCTATCGGGAGTTTCTATAATGTAAACAAGTCGTGTCAAGTCAAGGTGAGTAACCCTCCTATTGTCTAATGGTTAAAGTCCCTGTAGTTTCAGGGCACTAGGGTTATTATAATCACCTAGTGAAGTCATCCCTAGTTGCATTTAGTCAAGTCGAGAATTAGTATAAATAGAGAGCTAGCCTCTCTATTTATAACACACACTCACTCACACTCAGTTGTAGCGCATAGCTGAGGAAGAGAAAGGAACTGGGGTAAGGAAGAAAGAGGTTACTATTGTGGAGAGATCATATTACTATTTTGGGTTTCACTTTTGGTGTTGATTCTATCTCTGAGGAAGTTGCAGGGTTTTCTCCATTTATGGTTCCCCTGTGGAAAAACACTGTGTTCATTGTCTCTTGTGTTTGATTGTTGTGTTTGTTTTTCTCTCAGTTAAAGATCCTAATATTATGCTAGCTTAATGTTAAAAATGTAACATGGTATTAGAGCTAACCTGAGAAGAAGACACTATGCAGCTGTGGGAACTAGGGCTTCCTACTTTGTGGATCTCTCTCCACATATTTTCAGCAAAAGTAGGGTGGAATAACTCCTCTTTGGGGCACATCTTTCTGTCGAAGTAGAATCCAATTATGATGTTTTTCAGTTTTGGACCTGACACTATTGCCAGATATTAGGGATTTTCATAGAAGTGGAATTTTTCAGTGAGCCTAGGCCTGGATTGATATCCTCCCGAAAATTGAATTTAGGGATCAAAATCAAAGAATTTGGTTGGACAGACCTCCGAAAAAGTAAAACCCTAATCTGCTCTTGAACTAGCACTACAGGATTTCAGCTCCAAATCTATATGTAAATCTTTTGTATTTCCATTTGAGGTTCTGAATTAAGATGTCTCATCATACCAAGCTTGATGAAAAGCTTGAGGGAGATGATAACTTCCGAGCTTGGAAGTATAGGATCTCCCTGGTCTTGGAAGAAAATGAGTTGGACTCCTACATCCATGAGGAGGTTCCATTTCCAGAGGGAGATGAGGCCAAGGCCTTGCATAAGAAGAAGTTGGTTATGGAAAAGAGGATCATTGCTGATTCTATCAAGGATCACCTCATACCATAGGTGTCCTCCGTCAAGACACCTAAAGCTATGTTTGATTCCTTAACCAAACTGTTTGAAGGGAAGAACATCAATTGAAAGATGACTCTAAGGAACCAGTTGAAGAATGTAAAGATACAAAATGAGGAGACCATCCAGTCATACTTCACAAGGGTCTCCCAGATCAAAGAAAAACTGGAAGCAGTAGATGAAGAAGTGGAGAAGGTAGAAATTGTGATGGAAACCTTGAATGGCCTCCTTAGGTCATGGGATTCTTTCATCCAAGGAATCTGTGCTAGGAAGAAGTTAGTCAAGTTCAGTAGACTGTGGGAAGAATGTTCACAAGAAGAAGTTAGTCAAGTTCAGTAGACTGTGGGAAGAATGTTCACAAGAAGAAGCTCAGATAGCAGCTCGAGAAGAAAAGATGGGAAGTGAAGATGAAGCCCTCACAATACACTCTAGGAAAGGAAGAAGGGAAAATCATCATCACCAAGGTAAGCATTCTCATCAGAAAAATAATCTTGTAAGAAGGGATCCATCCAAACTCAGATGTTATACATGCGATGAAATAGGAAAGTTTGCTAGAAATTGCCCCATGAATAAGAATGGATCCAAGAAGAAGAATAAATCCAAAAGAAGACATCATGCTCACACTGTTGAGGATGATGATCCTCCCAGGAAGAGAGTAAAAAAAGAAAGTGAAGACTCTTCAAGTGAATATGAATATGTTCTGATCTCCACTCTCATGGGAACTATCACTCATGGAAGCAAATATTGGCTTATTGATAGTGGGGCATCCAAACACATGACAGGTTTCAAGGAATCCTTTAAGAAACTATTTGAACATAATTCACACCATAAGGTGAAACTTGGGGATGACTACCAATATCCCATAAAAGGTAGTGGTGAATCCTCCTACAAACTAGACTCAGGAAAGTCTATGAAGATGAATGATGTCTTGTTTGTACCAGGACTAAAGAAGAATCTTCTATCCATATCGGCAATGGATGCAAAAGGCATGAGGGTTGCATTTGTATATGGCCAAGTCCTCATGTGGTCAAGAGGAAATACTATTGACAATGCAATGGTAATTGGAGAATAAGAAGGAGGATTATACAAATTTAAGGGCCATCCAGAATAAGCTTTGGTCCATGACACAGTAGAGCCAAATGAACTTTGGCACAGAAGGCTTGCACATGTGCACTATAGAGCACTACCACTTGCAAGCAAAGCTATTGAAGGTCTTCCAAAAATTCAATCAAAACATGAAGGGGTCTACAAAGGATATGCGAAAGGAAAGAATACAAAGAAGAAATTTCCAAGTAGCGAGACCAAGGAAAAAGGAATCTTGGAAATCATCCACTCTGATGTATGTAGACCATTGTCATCAAGTTCACTAAGTGGGTATGTATACTATGTTTATTTCATTGATGCATTTTCTAGGAAGACATGGATTTACTTCATGAAGAACAAAGATGAAGTTTTCAGCAAATTCAAGGAATTCAAAGCCTTGATCGAGAATCACACAAAAAAGAAGATCAAGACCTTTCGATCAAATAATGGCAGATAATTCATATCAAATGAATTCAAAGACTTATGAAAAGAATCAGGGATTAAGATGGAGTTATCCACTCCATATAATCCACAATAGAATGGGGTTGCAGAAAGGAAGAATGGAACTATCATGGAAGCTGCAAGAGAAATGCTTCGTGATCAGTATCTTCCCATGCATCTATGGGAAAAGGCTTCCAGAACAATGGTGTATGTACAGAATCGTACTCCACACAGAGAAATCAAGAATAAGACACCTGAAGATACACCAAATGGATGTCAAGATTGCTTTCTTGAATGGTGTAGTGGAAGAGGAAGTGTATGTAGAGAAGCCACTTGGTTTTGAGACACATGAAAAGGAGTCTCATGTGTGTAGATTGAAGAAAGCTCTGCACGGTTTGAAATAGGCACCTAGGACATGGTATGACAAAATTGACAGCTTTCTATCCAGTTTGGGCTTTACCAAGGGTAAAGCAGATTCCAACCTTTATTACAAGGTTGAAGATGGAAACCCAGTGATGCTCCTAATGTATGTAGATGATTTGTTTGTAATAGGTATGGATGTTTTGATTGTTGATACAAAGAGAATTCTTGCTACTGAGTTCGAAATGAAGGACTTGGGTATGATGCATTATTTTCTAGGCATGGAGGTGTGGTAGAATGCAGATGGAATCTCCCTCGGACAAGGGAAGTATGTAGTAGAGATCCTGAAGAGGTTTGGGATGATGGAATTCAAGGCCATGACCACACCTATGGCATCGAACCTGAAGCTATTGAGTGATGCTTCATCAGAGATGGCTGATGCTATGATGTATCTTCAGCTGATTGGGTCCTTGATGTACCTGACGAACATGAGACCAGCCATTTGCTTTGCTGTGAACACCTTGAGGTAGTTCTTGATAGATCCGAGACATGTTCACTTGATTGCTTCAAAGCATATTCTGAGGTACCTGAGGGGTACAATTGATTATGGGCTCAAGTATGAGGCAAATCAGAAGATTAACTTGCAGGGTTATGTTGATTCAGATTGAGTAGGTAGTGCCATCGATAAGAAGAGCACTTTAGGGTGTTTCTTCAGTATGGGATCAGGTGTGATCTCTTGGTTTAGCAGGAAGCAATCCTGTGTGGCACTGAGTACAGCTAAAGCAGAGTATTTCGCATCTTGTTCAGCTAGAGTTGTGAGGCAGTATGGCTGAGGAAGCTACTGTCTGATTTATTTGATCTCTAGATGGATGCTACTTGTATACATTGTGACAACCAAATTTGCGTGAAGTTGTCAAAGAATCTAGTGTTCCATGACAAGTCGAAGCATATTGAGATCAAGTATCACTATATCAGGAATATGGTGCAGAGGCGATCAATGAAGCTCCAATATGTTGCGACGGAGGAACAAATAGTTGATGTGTTGACGAAGCCATTGGCTAGGGTGAAGTTGGAGTATTTTAGGGAGAAGCTTGGTGTTTTCCAGATCAAGATTTCCTCCAAGGGGAAATGATGAAACCCAAACCCATTCTGACATGGTGAGAGGATTGGTTCCTTCCATGGTTAGATGTAAGGGCTTAACCATTCTATCATGGTGATAGGATTGGTTCCCTCCATGTCAGATGTGATTATAGAGCCATTCTGATGTGACTATACGATTGGTTCCTACATAATCAAAAGTAAGCGCTGAATTCCATTCTTGGAATGGAGGAACCTGGTCAGTTACCAGGAAAGCTTAGTCTAGGACTGAGGGCCATTCTGATGTGACTATAGGATTGGTTCCTACAAGATCAGATGTGAGTGCAGATCCCTTCTGAGATTGGTTTTCAGATGTAAGTGCAGAGCCCTTTTGGCATGAAGGATTGGTTCCTTGCATGGTCGAATATAAGTGCTAATCCTTTTTGACATTGGTTGTGAGATGTAAGTGCAGATCCTTTCGTCATGGAGGATTGGTTCCTCACATGGCCAAGTGTAAGTCCTGAGCCTTTCCGACATTGGTTGATGGATGTGAGTGCTGGGCCTTTCTGACATGGTTGTGGGAGGTGTTCCCACATGGTCAGATGTGAGTGCTGGGCATGCCTTTCTAATATGATTATAGGATTGGTTCCTACATGATCAGATGTAAGTGTTGGGGGAGCCATTATGACTTAGGGTAAGACATAAGTGATGGAAAATACCTACATGGAGGCTAGTCCTACAACCAACATGCAAAAGGGATGGCTCTGTAGAACTTCCTGTGACGAGAAGAATCATGAGATAACACCCGTGATGATCCAGTGATGATGATCCAACAGATATGATCTAGATCGAGGGATGATCCAGATCCAATGATGATTCTCCAGAGATGAATTATATCGAGGGATGATCTAGATCCAGTGATGATGATCTAGATCGAGGGATGATCCAGATCTAGATGAAGATGACTTGTAGATGAAGATGACTTGAAGGTGAAGATGACGAGGACTCGATGATGATCCAGATCATACAGAGAAGAAGACTTGTGGTTATAAATTGTGTCAAGAGAATACCTTCCTAGTTAAGAGGGAGTGTTGATGTAATTGTAACTTCAGAATGTATTCACTTGTATTTCTTATGTATTGTAACCCAATGTTTATTCCGGGATGTATTTGTAATGTACTTGAGTCATGTAATGCCTTGAGGTTCCTATCAAGAGTTTCTATAATGTAAACAAGTTATGTCAAGTCAAGGCGGGTAACCCTCCTATTGTCTAAGGGTTAAAGTCCTCGCAGTTTCGGGGCACTAGGGTTATTAGAATCTCCTAGTGAAGTCAGCCCTAGTTGGGTTTGGTCAAGTCGGGAATTAGTACCTCTCTATTTATAACACACACTCACTCACACTCAGTTGTAGTACATAGCTGAGGAAGAGAAAGACACTGGGGCAAGGAAGAAAGAGGTTACTGCTATCAGGAGATCATCTTAGTGTTTTGGGTTTCACTTTTGGTTTTGATTCTATCTCTAAGGAAGTTGCGAGGTTTTCTCCATTTATGGTTTCCCTGAGGAAAAACACTGTGTTCATTGTCTCTTGTGTTTGATTGTTGTGGTTGTTGTTATCTTAGTTAAAGATCCTAATATTATGCTAACTTAATGTTAAAAATATAACAGAATCAAATTCCGCATCCAACAAGCTCTTCGGATCGAAATTTGAGTAAAAACACAGGGTGATATGTCGAAAATACAAACAAAAAAAATAGTTTTTTTATGAAAAATATGTCAATTCAACCATTATGATTGATTCATTTTATTGGAATTCTATTGGTTCTTGAATTCCAACTCACAAGAACTTATAGTTGGCATGTTTTCTTATAAGGCCCATTTTAGACCCCAAATTTTCTCTAATGATACTTCATCTTTGTTCTTCAAGAAGTATATCCATGTCTTCCTAGAAAAGTCAGCAATGAAAGAAGCATAGTATACATACCCACTTAATGAACTGGATGACATTGGTATGCACACATCGGAGTGAATGATTTCCAAGATTCCTTTTGCTTTTCTTTTGCTACTTGGGAATGTCTTCTTTGTGTTCTTTCCTTTTGCACATTCTTTGCAAACTCCTTCATGTTTTGCCTTCAATAGATTTTCTTGCAAGTGGTAGTACTATGTAGTGTACATGTGAAATCCTTCCATGCGAAATTTCATTTGGCTCTACTGAGTTATGAACCAAAGCTTGTTCTAGTTGGCCCTTCAATTTGTATAGATCTCCTTCTTGTTCCTGAATCACTACTACATCATCAATACTATTTCCCTTTGGCCACATAGGAACTTGTCCATCTACAAATGCAACCGTCATACCTTTTGCATCTAATGTAGATATGGATAGGAGGTTCTTCTTTAGTCCTGGTACAAACAAGACATCCTTCATCTTCATAGACTTTCCTGAGTCTAGCTTATAGGAGGATTCACCACTTCCTTTTATTGGATACTGGTAGTCGTCCCCAAGTTTCACCTTGTGAGTTGACTGATGTTCAGACAGTTTCACAAAGGATTCTTTGAATCCCATCATATATTTGGAAGCCCCACTGTCTATAAGCCAATCATTGCTTCCATGTGTAATAGTTCCCGTGAGAGGTGAAATCGGAACATATTCTTCTTCACTTGAAGAATCATCACTTTCTTATTTGATTTTCTTTGTGGAAGGTTCATCATCCTCTGCAGCATGAGCATGATGTCTTCTTTTGTTTCCCTTCTTCTTGTGAGAGCCATTTTTGTTTCTAGGACAATCTCTAGGACAATATAGAGCACACTATGACATCAACATGAGCTCACCCATGCCCTCCTTTAGTCAAGAAGGCCAACTAATCCTTATCCTTCATTTGGGGTGGCTAACTTGGTTCCTTGTTCAAACAAGGAGCATTTTTGGGGTGATCTAATTGCTAATTGATTGTTAAAATCAGTTAAGTTGAGTTGTGAAGGTGCCTCCATTCATTATTTGATTATTTTTTTCATTATTTATGAACTAGAGCTAACACTCGCGTCGACAACCACCTTTGATGACATGTGTCACTTCAGTTAACTCCATCGGAGCTACTTGAAGTTATGGATGTGCTACCTCCTTCAGTTGGACATCCAGTTAAATGTGATGAGTCACTTTCAGTTAGACTCAATCATCTATTGCACTCTGATTCAGTTAGGAATTAGTGTGAGAGTCAGTTATTTATTAGTTTGGTGGTTAACTAAGTGTGTCGATTGTGGATGACATTGAGTTAAGCTACACCTATTCATTAATTCAAATGACCTCCTTGGGAGTTCAAATTGTCTTCTTATTCATGCACCTTGCATGACCATTGTATTGTAATATCATTATTTTATTGATTATATATAGCTGCAACATTCTATTGCAGCACCATTATGCCATTTTCATGCTTAATTGTCTGAAATCTCTTATGAGACTGTGTTTTAGTCCCTATATTACTGCAACAGATTAAGATGGTATTAGAGCTCACAATGGGACAAAGCTCATTCTTTTAAAATAGATGGTTTTTGATGGATCTTGCATGAAACATTGAGAAAAACCTCAAATTCCAGCACTGCACCATAAGTAGAAGGTTTACCACTTAATACCCCAAGTTAAGGAATTATTGAGAAAGCTTTCTTGATCAATTATGTTGGGTGTGATGAAAACCTAAAATTTGCAGGTCGTTCAACCTTTTGGTGACTTTATTGTTTTGATTTGTAGGTTTTATAGGTTCAATGCATTCACTACAATAGTTTTATATGGCTTCTTTCATAGATCATTTGACTCCATTAAATTTTCATCAATGGAAAGGAGACATGGAGATCCAACTACATGCCAAAGGACTCTATTGGGTCACTATGGAGACAGAAGAAGATCCTACTCATGTTATAGACAAGGCTAGATTTTTGGATAAAAAAGATGAAGCATTTGGCTTCTTATGTCTCTTTATCTCCAAGGATCTTCTAATCCACCTCTCAGGATTGCAGACTCCAAAAGATATTTGGGACAAAATTTCCTCCTTGTATGGAAAATAGGATGACTTGAGGGTTTATCAGCTTGAAAATGAGTTGATGTCTCTTCAACCTGGAAATTTTGAGACCCTTAATGATTTTTTCAGAAAATTCAAGCATATAGTCCTTCTATTCAAGTAGTGTGAGGCGAAGAAGGAGGATGATCAGCTCATCCTCACCATTCTCTCAAAACTTGGATCTAACTATTCAATGTTTGTTTCTAGATTCCATGCAGGGAATCTCACAACCCTTGGATGGAAGATGCCTTGACTCAATGCCTTCATTGAGTCCATAACAAGCAATAATGATAAGCTTGTCCAAATGGGGATCATTATATCCTCCCATGATCAAGCCCTCTTTGCTTCAAGACCCAAAGATTTGAAGGGGAAAGGAAAGCATTAGAAGAACCCCAAAACTAAATTCGAAGCTCCTAATCCAAAAGTTCAAAATCAGCAGCAAGAATATCCTTCTGGCTCAAAGAAGAACAAAAACAAAGGCCACCATGGGAAGGAAAAAGTCAAGTGTTCATACTGTGGGAAGGGATTCCACCCTGAAGATGCTTGCATGAAAAATAATCTTGATTAAGCTACTTCTCTCCTTGAGAGAAATAATATAAATCTTCCAGAAAGATTTCGGAGGAAAGAAAATCAAGGTCGGGAATACCGACATGAAAGAGGTCACGCCCTCATGGAAAGCACTTCGAAGTCCATGGCTCTACTCATAGATTCTGTAGCTTCAAACCACATGATGGCCATCAAAGACTCTTTCTCTTCTCTCGACACCAGCAAGAGAATTCCCATCTACATGGGAGATGAATCTACCATCATCTCAAAAGGACAAGGTACAGTAAATCTTGAGCACGTTTATTTTTCCAATGTTCTGTATGTACCATCTCTTGCATCAAACCTCTTGTTTGTCTATCAAATGAACCATAATGGAGTGCTGAAGAGAGTATCCTTTAGACCCGATGAGGTAGAAATTACTAAACTTGCATACGGGAAACTTGTGGCAAAATTCTCTTCAAATCATCATGCAAAAGCCTATGTGTTTTCCCATTTTGTGGAGGATGCAAAGCCCACAACTCTGCTAAGTCATGGAAATGCGTTTAGTAGGCTCTGGTATGATAGATTTTTCCACCTAAAATTCAAATACTTGCAGGAATTACAGAAAAATTCCATGATTAAAGGCCTCCCAGTCATCAAAGCTACCACCAAAATTTGCAAAGGATGTATTTTGGGCAAGCATCTTGAGCATAAGTTTGATAGGGGGAAGGCAAGATGAGCAACAGAAATTTTGGGGATGATTCATTATGATATCAGCAAACCAATTCCTATCATATCCTTGAATGGATCTTGATGATGATTCATTCTGATATCAGCAAACCAATTCCTATCATATCCTTGAATGGATATCGATATGTTCTTACTTTAATGGATTATTTTTCTAGATATACATGGGCCTTCTTCATCAAGAAAAAGTCAGATGTCTTAGAAAAATTCATTCAATTAAAAGCACTAATTGAGAATGCATCCAGGAAAAAGATCAAAACTATTAGATATGATAATGGAGGGGAATATGTCAGTAATGATTTTTTGTAACTATGTTCTGACAGTGGCATTCATATCGAACATACTGGTGAACCTAGAGGTTTATTTCTTGCCGTGGTTTTGCTGTACTTTGTGGGTTTTGTTGAACGCGTCCTGGCGATGTCTGTTTTATTATGTCTTAGACCAAACTACAGTACTTGAAAGACCTTCGGTCTGCTTTATTTAAATATTAGAGAGTTGAAAACTGTGGTATGCGCTTGTGGCGATACCGAGTACGTTCTGACAGTATTGAGTTTTGTTTTTACTATTGTTCTAGTTAAATTTTCGTAGGTGAAGGTAAGTGGGTTCATATCCCTGTGTGGTAAATAAATTCCATAAACTGCAGACTACCAGCCCATTGGTTGAGTTCACCTTACCCGTAGTCGCACAGTTGCAAATGCAGATCCATCTGGTGATCCCCAATGCATTGTTTTAGAACTATTAAATAATCGCTCTAGAAAGTAAACCCCTACCGTGATTTCATTACCAGGATTGTTTCCTTTTTCCTATGCGATTTGCCATATGTGAACCGCTATTTTTTTATTTGATTGGGGAATATTTATTCCAGAACTGTATTGCTGTGTATCTAAGAGCCATCACTTGGTTTTGAGCTGCAAAATTTTATATAGACGGCCCACGCGATTTGTTCCACTTACTGGGAGAGAATCATTTGATTCTGAACTCCGTTACCCTTAAGCCAAGACTGTGTGTGTCTTAAGTTTGTCAAGGACAGTTTGAAACTGAATTCTATCGTATCGCTCTAAGCTGAGATTTGCAGTCCCTGTGTTTGCTGACTTGGTCCAGGACACCCACAAGCTTATCGACGCTTACAGTCCAACATAGCACTATTTTTCACCTTCGACATACTTCATTATTTTCTGTTACGTGCATGTTCATAAGATTAGTATGAATTATGGAATAGGACTCATGGCCAGGGTTACTTTGTCTTAATGCAAAGTATCATAAAGTGCTTTCAATAAACTTTATGATTAAGGCCAATGTAATTAATATAGTAAAATCGCAAAAGTCTCATAAAGTGTTTTCAATAAGATTTATGATTTAAGGCCAAAAGAATTAATAAAGTGAAATAGGAATTTGCACATACGTTCATATGGTGAATTAAAAATATGGTAAAGAGAGATAGCACTTGTAATCACAAAGATTTTTGTAAAACCTTACTATAAGGGCACGTGGATTTAAGTGAAATTCCTTTTATAAATAAAGTGAAAAATTCCCCTCGAATAAATGGAAGGGAATTTCTATTTATAAGTAATTTGCATAACATTCATATAGGAATTTCCTTAAATATGCTTGATATATTTTTATATGGTGGGGAAAAGTGTTTCATTGATAATTTAGAGTTAGAGCGAATTTAGTACTTTGGGTTATAAATATGAAGGATGGGACAAACATTGTTGTGGATGTTTATAAAAAAAAACATTTCCATATCTAAGTAACTATATATGGAAACACTTCCGTAAATAAATGGATGCATGAACTTTTACCTGAAGAAAATGACAGCATATTGGCAAAATGTTGTATAAGTCTTTGAGTAATGTTATGCGTGGAATATTTGGTAATGCCTTATCATAAACCATAGACTTGGTCACTTTAAGAGTTGTATAGGATGTTTAAGCTTTGTAAAGGTGTAAACTGTCTTCCAAACCTTAGTGGATTCGTTCCCACTCCGGGGTGGCTCTAGGCGGGAAAAACCTACGCCAAATAGAGCCAATGGTTGGGAGGAAAAGTCATAGGACGTTTTTAGTCACCCTAGTTTCATTCAGAAGTAATTGTAATGATTGTTTTATTAAGGAATGTATTTTTATGTTACCTTCTTGTTAAGTAATATTGTTTAATTATTTCTTATTTTATGGTGATCCGAGGCATAATTAACATGATCTTAAGGTGGTTGTAGAAGAAGTTTTACCAGGTTTATTACCACTCTCGGAGGGCAGGTTTGAGGAATGTTTCTACATATGTACTCCTATTATAAGTAGGAACCTTTTCACTATTGGACATGTTAAATATTTGCTAGGAGTTTTATTTTTGGTTGCCAAGTCATATATTAGTGCATCATGTATTGAAATGTAGTGATAGGTGGTTGGACATAAGGAAAATGTGGGCAAGTTTTGTAATGTGTGTGTGTGTATATATATATATATATATATATATATACCATTCATAATGATTTCCACCTTATGTTATAACTTCCCTTTCTTATATCATCTATGATTCATTCATTAATGAGGAATGTTTAGATTTGGGGAATTCAGTTGGCAATATATAAGGGTATCCATTTTAGTGTAATCATGAACTATTGATTATTGTTAAGTTACATATTGGGTAGATATCGTTGTTATTCTACAAGCTAATAACTTTTAGTATTGATTTCAAGAGTTAATATGCATTCCATCCTAACAATATTGATGGTCATAAATGTTTTCATATATTGAGAAAAATAATTTTACCCCATACACCAAGGATCTACGGACAGACTTTTTAGGTACATTACATATGGTATTAGAGCGAGAGTTGAAACGCTCAGGCCTATTGTGCTCAAAATGCTTTCGCATGTTTCGTTTTAACTAACGATTGAGTTTTGCTCTGTGATAGAGAAAATCAACAAGTTCACATTGTTCGGCCAATCCAAGTACCTTAAGTTGTACCCAATACAAATGTTTATTGACCTTATAGTTGTGCAGGAGAAGGAGGAACCTCTTCTCATATCACAAAAGATGGTCATGGTCATTGTTTTCCACTTCTGCGTTAAGCCAACAACATAAGTACACAGGTATCTGGTTATTTCCTTGATTTTATTTCGAAAGGATTTATGGAAGGTTAATACGACTGTTTCAAATTAGATTATTGGTAAGGTATAAGAGTCTTCCTAGACAAACCCTGGTTGGTGAAAGTACCTTCTATGATAATAATGGGGAGTTAAATTGTTGTTAATGACACGAGGTACGATCACTTTGTAACACTCAGTTATTAGTGTTGTTAAAAAGTAGCATTAAAGGGGTTCCCATATACCTAAAGGCCTAATGAGTCACATTCTCTGTTGTGCTATACTTGCAATTATTCCACAATCCTAATATTTTAGTTAAATAATTTGATGAATGACCAAATGTAAGTATCATGGCCTAGGTTACTGACATAGTCATGGGTTACTTGATCTACTCATCATAACATTTTTTGGTGGTTTGATGACAACCATGTTTGACATCTGAAACTAGATCATCGAGTATATGAATCTTGAAAGTGAATGCCGTCAGTTAACATTAGTATCATCTGTTTCAAATCTGAGTTCATTGTCCATGGAAATTTGGTTGATAACATTGACAGTAAACATGATTATGTTGGATTTCCGACATTGACCTTTTGGGGTGATAATTTTCCTTATTTGGCTTCCAAATTAAATCGATTACATAGGTGTCAATTCTGAATTTGTTTTTGTAGTTGATGGCTGAAAATTATACTACTTCTGATTATTGATGAGTTTTCTCTTGACCTGGTAGAACAAAATAAAGGATTGAAAGTTGATAATGATTTTATGGTAAAGTCTATTAACAAAGGTATTGAAGTTTTGTATTTTAAACCTATTGCTTAATTCACTAAAGTAACATATACAAATACAAGTTAAACACCATCTCTGTATGCTTATGATAATGCTGGATTGAGCGTTGAAATCCTTAAAGAGATAGATTGGCGAAATGTTTCTTGATATTAGTGAAATATGTGTACATACCTGAAAGTCTTGTATAACTACCAGCTTCATAATCGTTAAGTAAATAGAAGCATGCTCCTATTGGTGAAATGTTCTAGAAATGGTTCCTTGTGCTTGGATAAGAGTTTTGAACTATTTTATGTTTTGATTAGCTCATGGACGGTATTTTTATTTTGGGTATCGATCTAGTAGCCAAATAGACTAATTGCTGGAATGAATACTTATCGATATCATATGTCTATTTCTAGATTCTAGTGCTAGGTGGAAGGATCTTGTTGGTAGTCTTGTGAATTAAATCCATTGAGAATTTCATAGCATTGTTGTTGCTTGGATCGTATTGAGATTGGCATTTTTAAAAGATTATGTGGGTCTGATTATCTAAAGATATGGATATTGAAAGTAAGTGAGTTGATGAAGGCTGTATAATGTTATATGCTAACCTGGTAGGATGTGCCCGCAACACCACAGTCAGAATTGACTGTTAGAAAAATAATTACTACCGTAGATAATGAGGTTAAGTATGGGTGTTGTTTTTACTTAATATAATTGACGAATCTCAAGTTTTACAACCAAGAACTAACTGTGGATGATGTTACATACTAACCTTGCAGCCTTCACCGATATTATGACCATTGCTACAATCAACATACATTATGGTATATAAATATGCCTGCGTATGTAAGTTGCACTCAGAAAAGAGTAAGGAGTAATTTTTCTATATGATTTACAAGGTTACATAACTCGTGAATGGCAATTAAAATAGATGCAAATTAGGAAACTCTGATAATTGATTATTTTTGGGTTATCCACAATATGATAAACTGACCACCTATGAAGTGCTTGTAGGCATGAGAAATTGTGGCCATGAGGAAGGATAAAGCTTTAGGAATGTAATGAGTTAAGAAGATATGAGAAAGATCTCATGTGAAAAAGTTGTCACCACGAGGAAGTGGTGATGGAGGTAGTGGATGAAAGCTACCTTGTTTTTCCCCGGGCTAGCGAGGGACCACTATGCATTCTAGGGACGCCTAGATGTAAGACATTTTGGTTAAGACTCATTCTGCACACATTGAGAGGATTGTCACAAGAGTGGGGGACTCTGTGAAGAGAATAACCTCTAGGCACTGTGGGGGTGTGTGAGAACGGAGTGCCTCAGCTTGGTGAAGCACCCTGAATAGCACAAAAAAGGAGATATGCCTAAGGAAGGGTATCGTCCTTGTGTTGGGTGGCTTGTATCGGTACTTGGAGTACTATTAGCACTTGATGTGCTGGGATGGAAGACATCCAGAGAGAAAAATGGTGAAGCACCCTGAATAGCACAAGAAGGAGATACGCCTAAGGAAGGGTATCGTCCTTGTGTTGGGTGGCTTGTATCGGTACTTGGAGTACTGTTAGCACTTGGAGTGCTGGGATGGAGGACATCCAGAGAAAGAATAATGCCAGGAAAAGCTGTGTGCATTACAGGTAAAATGGCACATATATGTTTATTTAATGGCAATAGAACTGACATGTTATGAAAAATTGTATAGTGTTGGATTCCTAAGTTATACATTGTTATCAATGTCAATGTTAGTAGACATGCATATATATGCTTAAAATGCAGGTTTGGTGACCTAATACCAACTGTCAAGAGGGATTAAGAATTATAAAAGCAAGCATTAAGAACCTGAAGAAGGAATGGAGATGAGGCTGGGAAAACATGTAACACTGAGGACGGTGTTAATTCAAGGGGGAGAGGGACAAACATTGTTGTGGATGTTTATAAAAAAAACATTTCCATATCTAAGTAACTATATATGGAAACACTTCCATAAATAAATGGATGCATGAACATCCTCTCCCCCTTGAATTAACATCGTCCTCGGTGTTACCTGTTTTCCCAGCCTCATCTCCATTCCTTCTTCAGGTTCTTAATGCTTGCTTTTATAATTCTTAATCCCTCTTGATAGTTGGGATTAGGTCACCAAAACTGCATTTTAAGCATATATATGCATGTCTACTAACATCGACATTGATAACAATGTATAACTCAGGAATCCAACACTATACAATTTTTCATAACATGTCAGTTCTATTGCCATTAAATAAACATATATGTGCCATTTTACCTGTAATGCACATACCTTTTCCTGGCATTATTCTTTCTCTGGATGTCCTCCATCCCAGCACTCCAAGTGCTAACAGTACTCCAAGTACCGATACAAGCCACCCAACACAAGGACGATACCCTTCCTTAGGCGTATCTCCTTCTTGTGCTATTCAGGGCGCTTCACCATTTTTCTCTCTGGATGTCTTCCATCCCAGCACATCAAGTGCTAATAGTACTCCAAGTACTGATACAAGCCACCCAACACAAGGACGATACCCTTCCTTAGGCATGTCTCCTTTTTTGTGCTCTTTAGGGTGCTTCACCAAGCTGAGGCACTCCGTTCTTGCACACCCCCACAGCGCCTAGAGGTTATTCTCTTCACAGAGTCCCCCACTCTTGTGACAATCCTCTCAATGTGTGCAGAACGAGTCTTAACCAAAATGTCTTACATCTAGGCGTCCCTAGAATGCATAGTGGTCCCTCGCTAGCCCGGGGGAAAACAAGGTAGCTTTCATCCACTACCTCCATCACCACTTCCTCGTGGTGACAAATTTTTCACATGAGATCTTTCTCATATCTTCTTAACTCATTACAGTCCTGAAGATTTATCCTTCCTCATGGCCACAATTTCTCATGCCTGCAAGCACTTCATAGGTGGTCAGTTTATCATATTGTGGATAACCCAAAAATAATCAATTATCAGAGTTTCCTAATTTTCATATATTTTAATCGCCATTCACGAGTTATGTAACCTTGTAAATCATATAGAAAAATTACTCCTTACTCTTTTCTGAGTGCAACTTACATATGCAGGCAGATTTATATACCATAATGTATGTCGATTGTAGCAATGGTCATAATATCGGTGAAGGTCACAAGGTTAGTATGTAACATCATCCACAGTTAGTTCTTGGTTGTAAAACTCGAGATTCGTCAATTATATTAAGTAAAAACAACACCCATACTTAACCTCATTATCTACGGCAGTAATTATTTTTCTAACAGTCAAAGGGGTTTCTCGGATTCACCCTCGGCTCTAATACCATGATGAGAAATGGCACGGCGAACAGTAAGTGAGCACATGCCCATAACCTCGTCGCTTTCTATTTGCTTGAAACATGGATAAATACATTGAAAAATTATCTAGAGACTTCTATGAAGAGGCTTCTCCCAAAAGCAACATTTACAAACATATTTAGTATGCCAACTACCATTTGAATAGTTCACGTGAATTCACATGAAAATGATGATACGGTTGATGACGTGGCTGTTGGAAATTAGTTTCAAACATATGGAAATGATATGGAATTTATTCTTTAACTTAAAAATGGAGAAGTTAGATGGGAATGATGATACAGTTGATGATGTGGCACTTGGAAATTAGTTTCCAACACATGTAAATGATACGCAATTTATTCTTTAACTTACAAATGGAGATAAACATACAGGTAGGCACAACATACTTAAAACATGGATGGAAACTACGCACAAGTATAATGGGCACATCATGGAAGAGGGAACAGATTTTTTTGGTCATTTCATCACATAAATAGATAACGCCCAAACACCAACTAGATACAATAGAAAATCAAGTTGTCTAAAGAGGGGACTTTTTGACCTCAATTTCTGGCTGATTTTTACCAGTTTTTTGCCATGAACTTCACAGAATTTTTAAAATGTTCAAAAACACTGCTAGATCTTACAGAGTGTGGGTGTTTGGGGGTTTTTCTGTCACCTGATTTCATTTATAAGCTTAAAATCAACCAACAAACAACATAAAATTACATTTTTTGTAGATTAAATTCACCAGATTCGAGCAGAAAATCAGCCTGAAAGTAAAAAAATCCCCTAGTTAAACAACGCCATAGAAAATCGTTGCAGTGCCTCTTCTTCCTCGATATGAGGTTAAATAATTCTCTCAATTTGCTTATTGCCCATAAGAAAATAAGACCTTAAAATATTTAGATTAAAATTCTTTGATTTTCGTGCAATATATAATATAATCACCCAAAGCGATTTCCATAATCCTTGCTGCTGGAAAAGGATATTATATAAAAAAAACAAATTTAAAGTTTTTGAAATATATTAACTATATTTTAAATTAACATTTTGATGGAAAATATTTCAAAACCTTTCCCTACTTTTATAACTATTTCAAATATTTTAAAAATTAAATATGCAGAATTCACTATTTATGGTAACTTGACTATTCAAATTATAAAGAGTTGAAGTATTAATTTATTTAAACCATAAATGCATTTTTTCAGATTTTATTTAATGTGAAATGACAATTTTGGCATACTGATAAAAAAAAATGGTGTTCTCAAATTAAAATTGTCAATTCAATTTAAGTGAATATTCAACAATGTCACCATTAACTGTTTAGCAATTTGGATATTGACGGTGATCACAAGAATTTATTTTCATACTTTTTAGTTTGGTGGGAATTAATCAAGGATTGAATGAGGATAGCAACAACAATATTCTAAATGTTCTAATAATATATGAACATAGTAAACTACACGTGTAACATATAGTGTAACATATATTTATTAATTTAGTATGTATTATTTGTTAAGTATATGGAGACAAAGTAAACTACACATATAAGAAAGCATATATTTATTAGCATGTAGTATTTAATCAACCTTGCCCCGCTAAACCCAACCAAACCCTCTCTCCCTCCTCCCTAAGCTGCTACCAGTGTTTATAAAGAAAAAAAATCCATTTTCATGTGCGTACATTACTTATCTTGGCTTCATAGGGATTTAAGTATAGTTAAGTTCATATGCATGGCTGAGTTCAAGTTCCCAAGGTGCCATTCCATATACGCAACCAGCGGGAAGGCTTCATTTGCAAGGTTTGAAAGAGGAGACGGGAAGGCTTCATTGAATCATGGTTTTATACACCACTTCATAATCTAGCATCCATCCAACCTACCCTGATATTTAAGATAAATATATTTTAAGCATATATTTATTAGCATGAAGTATTCCATAATATATATTTTTAATGTCAAGTTAATATATATATTAGTATAACTATTTAATTTGTGGTTGGTGAAGCTTGCAAGTCATAAGCTAAGTGTTACTAATTATTATAACCTTCCTAGAAAATGAGTTATCTATTAGGTGAGTGCACAAAGTTGAGGGAACTTTTAGAAGTAATGTTGGAGTGAAGTCAATCACTCTTGATCCAAAAAAAAGAAATCATCACAAGCAATCCCAAACCTGCCAAGCCTATTCCCAAGACTGCCAATAGGCATGCCAATTAGGATAGTAAACCAAAGTGCGCCTCCATTTTATTTAAGCAAATCGTGCCTCCATTTTGGAAAACCTGGTTTTTATTTTAAAATGGGCCAAGCACATCTTTTTCACCACATCGCAGGGCTATTGGACTTGGACGGAGCAAATATCGACTGGGCGAATGCATTTTTGGGTGTGCCAAACCCATCCACCTCCACCTTTGGAGAAACCTCCTCTTTGTGAGATATTTTCCTCATTTCTTCTCATGTTTTTTTCTCTAAGTTCATTAATTTATTTTCCTTAATTTAAAAAATTAAACCAAAATAAATTAATTTATGGCCAATGGAAACAAAAACCTCGATGGAAACCAAAACCCCAATGGAATTGGCCAATGGAAACCAAGTCCCCAATTTAATCATAAAGATTAAATAATTTTGATTATTTACCAAAATTCATACCCAAAATTCACACCCAAAATTCACATGCCCAATGGAAACTGAAACCCCAATTAACTCATAAAAAACAAATGAATTTCACTATTTCCATATGCATATTCACAAGCATCCTTGTGAATCCATACCAAAATTCACAAATATGCAAAGTTTGTCAAGCACATTGCAAGCTTGCATAACTAATTTACATGCCCAATGTAAACCAAAACCCCAATTAACTCATAAAAAACAAATGAACTTCACTATTTTCATATATGTATATTCGCAAGCATCATTGTGAATCCAAACCAAAATTAACAAATATGCAAAGTTTGTCAATTATATTGCAAGCTTGCATACAACTAAAAAAAAATCAAGTAGAATTCATATATTCCCTAAAATACATAAATAAACATGGTAAATCCCTTGCCTCTATCCGAAATATCGAAGTTGGTCTTCATAGTTTTGATGAAACTTCCTAATCCAAGTGTTAAAATAAGGTATAGATTCTTCCCATGCTTTTAACAAATATTTTCTTTTGAACGAAGGGTACTTTTTGGTTAAGGTCAAGACACCAAAGTTCAAAAATAGACTCTACGAACACGAAGATACATAGTGTTTTCAGGAATATTGCACCTTCTGTGAACAGAAGATGTTCCTCTAGTCTGAATGGTTCAGATCCAGAACAAATAAGTGAACGATAAAGGGTGAAAATCTTCCCTGAATGTTGTAAACACCTGGAATAATGCTTTGACGACGAACCTGTGTACCTGCAGAACATGTGAAACAAACAAGAACATCAAAGCTACTAGAACATGATTTACACATCCATACTAGTGACTAAGAAATCGAGTAACATATACATGCAAGATCAGTACAACATATATGTGGGACTAAAATTAGCTTTGCATTAAGAAATCAATGAAAAAGCTTACAACCATTGCCTTAGTGTTGACAAACTCCTCGACAAGACAAACCCCTCATCCCTGATAGCTCCAACTTGCTCTCTTGTGTTCTCCAATGGATTGGGCTAGGTAGTCAATTCAATAGCATAACATTACCATTCAGTTCTCTATCTCAACTATGGATATGATCTTGTGTTTATAAGGCTCAATGGATAGGGATAGTTGAGAGAATTATGGGTGAGGTGGGTCTAAGATCCTACCAAGAGGGATCACGACTCCAACTAACCCATATTGATAGGGATAAGGGAGGACACGAGGCTCATGTTATAGAATCCTCGAGAGTCCTCTTTTTTTCCATTTTTACCAAGGGTAGTGGTTTTGTTCCCTTATGATAGAGTGGTTTAGGTGAAAATCACTTTAAGAACAAAGCACATCCATGGTGGTAGCACTTCTCTACAATAGGACTCAGGTGGTGTTGAACAAGGTACCACTCATCAGCTAAAGGGAAAGCGTGGTGCTAGGTTTTTCCATGTAGAATTAACATCCAAAGCAAGTTTCCACTCCAAGATTGGGATATAGGGAAAACATAGGGGTTAAGGATCTCATCACATGTTGGTGACAGGATTTGGGTATAACAGAATGCCCCCCAAAGCATGAGGCTTACATGGATATGATAAGCGAGAGCTTTGAGAGAACAAGTTGTCACTTCGAGGTAAGATTCAGTTTGATCAGAGTGTGTCGTTGAGTAGGCATTTGCAATACATCAATACTTTTGACCCATAGACATGGAACTAGCTCATGTTTGCATACCAATACAAGGCAGACCCATGAGAGGAATAAACAACCATGGCTATTAGAATACAATGTAGATCCATGTGATAGAGGACTCAAACTTGGACATAGCTACTAGACATACAACGTAGATCTATGTTGTACAGACACAAATTTGAGCATAGACACGACTATACAAATGTGGGTCCATGCTTGATATACAAAACTCCATTACAACCTGGGGAAAGCAATGAGTGCTAAACAAGTCCCTAGGGTCTTCATCTCGTTTTCCACAAAGTACGATTATATCCATGTGATTACAATGTTCTGAAGTCGAACATGGTAGAAACCACTTGATTACTGGCCAATGATGTGAACTGTTAATAAGTGCGAGGGAGATCCCCATTGATGTTAGTGATTCCCAAGGTACCCTAGTACAATATACTGAGTGTGAATAGATGTCTTGGTGTCGAACACCCAGTCGATTCTAGCAATCAAAGGTCAATGATGTGAACCTGTGTTGAGAGTGAGAGAATATGTCATTGAGGCATATAGATCTCAAGGTACTAAATTTGTTTCTAATACTATTTATTGGATGATGAGCTGATGTCGATAGGAATAGTCTCGTCGAAGGAGGGCCATGATGAATCCAACATCGACGACATGAAACTCATAACAAAGTTCTGGAATGATGTGAGTGAAGTAACCATAATACTGACTCAAAAGTACAGACACAAAGGCTGTTTTGACTGTAGAGGTAAACTTTTTCAACTTCCCTTTGAACATTGGGCGGCACGACAAAAGACTTGGTAGCATGACTAGACCAGAAAAACACATAGTGCAATGGTGGACAATGTATTCTTTTGAAAGACTCAAAGGAGTGACATGACTCATGAAAGTGGATCGTCACAGAAATCAGCTAAATACCTGATTGACTAAAATGATACGCAGATAAGTGCCATGTTCAAAGGTAATGACAAACTGCCATTTATTTGCAAAATGATTCCCTTCCCTTAATTCCCCCATCATGGTTGATGAATGCTGCTTTTCATTTTTACGAGTTCAAAGAGGGTAACAAACACTCGTTGTAGCTCATCCAAATACAAGTCCAAACTCATATGTTTTACGAACCTGAGAGAGGAGAGGTTTGTTCCTAAAAGAGGGTCTGTCACTGTTTAATTTAACAAGTCCAATGACAATTAACTTGGTATCGTTCATGTTTAGAGAGTTTGAACGACAATGGAAGAAGACTCCAAAGGGTCCTTTTTCGTATGA